>DWTF01000093.1:0-16466 GCA_018250225.1 Udranomia kikkawai
AATTGTGAGGTTTTTGAAATTGATCTCTTTTCAGTCTTATTCAGAAAAAGCATTAGATATATAAAGGGAGAGAGAAAAAGAGAAGATTAAATTAAGAATCATTCATTTATAAACTGTTGCCCGCGGTGGTGTATGGTGTCCATATGGTGTTAGTTGACACAGCAGCCAAAGGATATCGATATTAGAAATTAACCTCAGTCGAGAATCTGTCAAGGCGAATTTACATTTTACTCTTACGAGTATTCGTATATGTTACGTATCAAGTGTCAAAGATACTATGGCTTAGTCCCGATGTTAATTGTTAAAGATCAATATCTTTATCGTAGATAGATGTGTGTAAGTACTCTTAACGGTAACACTACTGTTATCGCAAATCACCTATTGTCTACCTCTATGCGTCTCCGTGTTGTTTTCATGTTGACACTGACCTCTTTAAACTACCTACATGTCTGTGTACTTTGATGACGCATCACCTCATCGCGCCCTTGAGACGGTATTAGGCCAGGGCACACGTCACTCTTTCGTGTGACGTATGGCATACATAATTATGATGCATTATGTATTTAGTGCAGCATTTTTTTTACGTCAGGAAAACTCAGGACGCGTTTTACCGGGGCGGAGTCGCGGGGACACTTGCGCACAGCTCTCTCGTGTAGATACCCTTAGGCCGCGTGTCCACTGCACGTCCGTCACCCGAGCGCGTGCGGTGGACACGCGGCTATCTATACTAATATTATAAATGCGAATGTGTGTTTGTTTGTCCGTCTTTCACGTCAAAACGAAGCAACGGATTGGTGTGATTTTAAATGTGGAGATAGTTGTAGGGCTGGAGTAACATAGGTTATTTTTTGTCTCTTTCTATTCCTCCTCCCCCTAAAAAAGGGGGTGGAAGTTTGTATGAAGCATTCCACAATTTTCAAGATAATTTTTTTGGAAATTGTTCCCAACCCCTAAACGAGGGGATGATAGTTTGTACGAAAAAAATATTCCTTTGATCGATATGAAATAGTATGTCACAATACTTAAAACAGACGAGATTCCACGCGGGCGGAGCCGCGGGCAAAGTCTAGTAGTAAATGTATGTTCCACTACTTTGGCGCCGTCATCTCGTTCTCGGTGACGGCGGTGGACATTTGTCCTGTGCATTTTCCGGTAGAGCTAAATTTTCTTTATTACGACATATTATGTAATAGTATAAAGCATGCGTTCAGCCAGGTATGCAAGTCCTAATAATATACTCGTGTATCGTACGTCTTTATATTGCTCGCTCGCTTTAGGGCAGGGACTGAGGACGATACAACTCAAAATGAAAATTTTACAGCTCAACGTTTTCGTGTCTGATTAAAGTATTCTAATATTGTTAACTTAAAGGTTCCTACTAGCATATTTTTTTGCTTTTCGTATAAAATCTTATGAAGTAAGCTGTATATGTAAACTTATTCAATCTCATTACAAAACAAGGTCTAACTTTTAAACTAGTCTAAATCCCGATTCTAGCAAGGGTTTAAACCTGGTTTAAAAGTTAGACTTTGTTTTGTAATATGACGAATTATGTGTATTAAATTAATACTAAAAGATCTTTTTCGTAGATTTATCTTGAAATAGGTGCTAATATTACTTCCAAACACAATTCGTGACATAAAATGCCGTAGCCACGGAATGGCTAAATCACATTGAAGATTGTAAAGAAGAGGAACTTCTTACTTAATTTAATATCGCGCGAAGACTGCAAAGCACTTCCCTATTTCTTCCTTGCGTCTTGACATGTATATTAGATGAAAAGGTGTGACAAGAAAATTACAAAACATTCCTATTTTAATATAAGGTCATGCATAATTGCAGATATTCTTAATTAACAACTATCTTTTTAACTACCCTCATAATTTGAAAAAAGAATATATTCTACTTCTTCCTTCTTCATTTTTTATATTTCAAATGTTTCTTAGGAATTTCTTAGAAAAAAAACGAAAACTAATACGTCACGTGAATCGAAAATAATCAAAAAATAAATTAATAGGAAAAAAATCCTTTTACTTTCAAGTATCATCAGTATTTCAAACATGTCCAGGAGCTTATTTGCTGTTTTTTTTAGTATCGTTAAATGCAAAATAACAATAATGAGAACATGTTCGGTGAGCCACAAACTTACCTCTGGTGAGAAAGGTTCATATTGATTCAACTTGTCGGGATCAGAGACAGCTTGATTGTAGGTCTGTTGGAGTATGTGTTTCAGAAGGCCCCTGGATGGATATTTGTTTAGCCGTTGCGCCGGTAATGAAGTACCTTTTTCCTGTAATAAAAAATAAAAAATGTTATTTTTCTATTCGTTACTTTACATTTTTTATTAGTTTATCGCATTGAGTTCACGTACACAATAATAAACCCATTTTTAGCATTCGCATTATTAAGAAAAATATAGTTAATTCCTTATTAAGAAAAGGTAATAAAAAAAAGTAACATCTCTTTATATCATTCATTTCATCCTTGTATATTTTAGGTATCAATCAGTCAAACTTTCTTTATAAAATATTCAAAGACTAACAAACATAACCATAACCTGTAACCGTTAAAAAGTTGTGACCTCATGAAGAGCTAAGCCCTTAAAACAAAGTCTAAATCTCGGTCAATAGTAAACTTGGCCGTTTCGCAACTATCGTATGAACTTAAATACGATGCGACGAACTTAAAAACTCGTGAAATTAGGTTAAAAAATATCTGTTTTCACCAAAACAGGAAGTATGTGGGGTGTAAACAACTAGATACTACTCCTATATGCAAAGTCAGCACGAAGTAACCTAGACTCGCATAAAAATATCCTTTCAATGTCTCCGCTCGACCTTGACATTGTTTATGGATATTAAAAGTACGGTTATATATAGAGCGTATACAGTAAATAAACAAGTTATACATATTTCTTAATTAAATCACTGATATTTTTATAGAAACAATGTTGTTCGCTGACTTCGCTGACCTTCTGCATACTGGTTTATGAAAAGCATATCAGAAAATAACCCAAAAGGGTCTATTTGTAGAACAGTAGTTTGCACCGTACGTAAATGGCATTAAACCAATAAATAAAAATTACTTAATAAATGTCTACACAATAAAATAACCGGAACTATTAAGAATCTGTTTGACCACTTGCTGATAAACTACTTTCGCTTAACCTAAAAATACATTACGTAGATATAGCTAAATGTTTGTATTTTTGTTATAAATCTTCTTTATTCCATTGTGGTAGAACCTTTCATGGCATGACTCCAAGGGCATCACCGCCACTCCTCTTTCTGCATTATAACTGCAGTGTTCATGCTGCTGTGTTATGGAGACATACTTAACCTAGGCGTTTCAACTTAGTCCTCAGGGGGCAGTAACGCATTTGCCACTACAAATCTAAGAGAGAACTTCGATCCTGTCTTAGGTTGACTACAGATGTCCATGGGCGGCAGAGACCACTTACCATCAGGTAATCCGCATGCTCGTTTGCTCAAGGTGTCAAAATGTGAGTATTTTCCAAGAAATCGGCGTAAGTACTAGCATTTACATCACGTGGTAATATTAATAAACCCACGAACGTAAATGCACTCTAAGCGTAGAGATACATGAGATAAGTATCGTCCGGCTATAACACTAAATTTGGTAAATCAATATTCTAGGTAACTCTTTAGCAGTGGGCGAGGGAGATCGTTTTAGGGTTGCCAAATTGTTTGTATTTCAGCAAAAATAATTAGTTTTAACGCAACGCGATAAAAATTAATTCCACACATACTTTAGCATATCTTGTTGTGCGGACTCGTTAGTATAAAGTTTTATTTGCTAGGTCAAAAATCAAAATTTGATATATATTTTTAATTCCAAGTCGATTATTGATTATTACGTTTGGATAATCAATTACCATTACAAGACGTACGTACTTTCGTCTCATCGACCCCATCCTCGTCCCACAAGTTTTTTTTTATATATGTATGCACCGATTTTTATGAAACTAAATGTTGAGTGAAGGATACCACATTACATTAGTGAAAACCGCATTCAAATCAGATCAGCCGTGTCGGAGAATAGCGTGCACAAACGCACAGACAAAACAAATAAAAATTCTAAAAACATTTTTTTAAATATATTCTTTAACCCTAGAAAGACGTGAGCAATCATTTGACTGCATTTTCAGTTTTAAAGTTAGATTATAAACCCATAGAGTGGTTTTCCTTTATCTTCTATGCATAGACAGCAATCACTTATAGATTTATTATATGTATGTATATAGAAGATATAATTTACATTTTTTGGTACACCACGCGGTAACCCTGCAGCCTCCTACGCGTCAAGGGATCTCGCGAGGCGAGCGCAGCCGGGGGGCGGCTGCGGGGCAGTGGGCGCGTGGCCTCATGCGTCCGTTTGTTTACGTTCCACTGACTGACCATTTCATTCACCGCATCGATCACATTCGTATCGACCACCGACTACTCACTATACTACCATGTTACAAACATTTTACGACGTAGTATAATCATAGTTATAAACGGTTACAACATACGTAGGTACGTAGTGTCTACCTACCTATTGTTGTTTTGAAATCGGGCTAGAAGGAACCTGGTTGCTTTGTTTACGTAATATATGATTTCTATTAAAAAAAACACTTAACGCGATAACAGTTTTTCGTTCAGTAGAATTTCACGCACAGACGAACTATAAATAGTAATGAGGAAATATTTAAGGAAACTAGGTGCAGTTGATTTTTTTGTGAAAATCAATCTGGCCAATTTCTGCTGACTGACAAAAAATAACAACTACCTAAAGTAGGTATTTAGGTACCTCTAAGAGTCTAAGAAATAGACTGGCACTATTTAATAGCTTTAGCAAAACATTGATCAACTTACTCCAACCTAATTTAAAAGTTTCAAATTTTAATCAATAGTATAACAACTGGTTCTTACCAGTTACAACATTTACTAGTAGAATTTGTAAATAATTTAAATATATTCAAATTCGACGCAAATTCTTGTTATCCACCCAGGGTTGACTGTCAATATCATAATCATTATAAGAAAATGACATAATAGGAAATTAATTTCACACTTTGTCGACCTTTGTTTTCTTACACGTGTTGGAGTAAAATACAAAAATGAATCTCAATCAATTATAAGGTGACTAAACTCTATAACGCATGTGGTATCTAATATAATGTAAAATCATACTCCACCATTCAAAGGTCCTTAAAGCTGTCACAGGACCGGGTAGCTGGGAGAGATTTGACAGAGCTAATTTTATCTGCGAAGCCACAAACCTCAGCCGTGAGGCACTGGCGAAGATGATACTATCGATACTAATAGATAGAAAAAAGATAGATAACATAATCAAAAACGTTGGTTTCTAAATCATCATATATGATATTAGTAGACTATATGGATACGACGGTTGATCAAAACTATAACATAATATATGTGACATGTAAAATAAACGCAATACACAAGTCGATAGTGACGCCACGCTTGACACTTGATCCGTCGACGATCTAGCGGACGTTCGATGAATTGCGTATCACACGCTTTCTGATAATATCATGTTATTTACCTCAAAGCCATTAAAAAAATATTAGCGAACACGACGAAACCAGAAGATTTTGGTATCTAAATCATAAAATTCTAAGCCGGCTAGTGTTTAGTTGCAGAGCGACGCTAGCGCAGCCAAAAAAAAGGTCATTAACACTACGTGAGACATTCGCGCGCTCGCTCAATATTGCGGTCAACGCCCCCACACGCGACCAACACCGTACCTCTAGTGCGATCCGATGCCGAATCACTAATAATAAATATCATTTATCACGACAATTATGTCAATATCGAGCTTCGATTGTGCATAAAATTGATTTCATTACCGCGTGGCGTCGAAGAAATGCACAAAAACGCGCCAAATGAAGCTACAACGTGTACGAGTTTGTTACAATATCCAAATATTGAAACAATGAATGAAGGCAATCAACTTTTAGTAGACGCCCGTCTGCGTGCTAAGGTCACTCAACTCGAAGATCGACACTAATGTCGATGACTGAGAGTCGGTAATTCAAAGACTTTCACAGGCGATAATATAATATTAATATTATTTATTATACTTAAGCAAATATGTGCGCTACGTCATTAACGCTGGTTTTTAACATTTTGAATATTAGTGTGAATTATATCCGACTATAAAACAAAAAAAAATAGACTTAGAGAAGTAATTTGGCAATGAATCATGTTGTTTTAAAAATAGACTAAAATTTAAAATTTTATTTCTGCGTACGATGATAAATGTCAGTAAACAATTTTTTTATATGGTTTTGTTTCTGTGTCTAAATGGTGCAATGACAACTTTTAACTCAATTACTATGGAGATTGAAGCAGCAAACGATCAAATAGACCTCCCGATGTTAAGCGGCCATTGTCCCCAATGGACATCTGTCAGTAAATCTAAATAAATGCTAAAATATGCCTGGCTTTAATTTTTTTATTTGGGCATATTAATAAGAATCTGAAATATGTATGTAACCTTATAACAGATTAAGCCAAAAATAGGAAAAATCGTAAGAAATCTAGCACTTTCAACCCATAGAGATATACACTTATTTACTAAGTACAATTACTAAAAGAGTGTTAGGATTTTTTCTCCGTAGGCCTTTTTCTCCCGGTCTGCCACGACCTGAGGACCTGAAAGCGCAGAAAGCCTATGACCACTGACTAATGGAAGTTTATATGACGTTAATTGAGTGTATTTGTATACCTGATTCTTGATTCTTGACTAATCGTTATGAATGTAACAATTATAGAAACTGTAAAGCAATAAATATTTATATTGTAACAACTAAAAACGGTTATGATGATAGAATGTGCATCCCAAATTCATACTGACTCACATCTTAATACCTGCAAGATATATCTTTATTACATTTTTCCTTCACAAACTTCTTGACATGTACACAATATAATAAAAGCGTTTGCCATGCAGAAAAGTAATTTTGATGTATTCAGAAATTCATAGATGATGACTGCACAAATTAGAAAATCAAATCAAAATCCGTACTAATATTATATATGTGAATATTTTTTTTTGTTACGCTTTAACCGATAATCATGAAACTTTATACACATATTGTTGTTAGAGGTATTTTTTATTAGAAATAAATTTAAAAAAAATGGCAGAGATGATACTTTAAATATTATCACTGCAAGATTGGTTCTAGAATCTTGAAATTTTGTAGAAAGATTCTTTGTTTAGCGTAAAGGAGATGAATCGATGTAACGATAGAGATGAACGATAATAATAACGTATCACATCCACAGTAGGATTTCCTGTGCCGTGGGTGTCATGGACAACACACAAAAACAACCATACAAACACCCAGACCGAGAAACTTAAAGACTTTTTAAGAAATTTAAACTCATCATCCAAATTTCTGTCTCGCTGGGAATCGAACCCAGGATCGTTCGAACAGCAGTCCGGCATGAAGACCATCGAGCCATGCGTGTCGTCATAAGCAAATAAACCACACATTAAATTTACCACACACTTTTCTAACTAAATCACGCTGCTCTTTCCGTGATGGTTTATCCTGCACTTTACGTGTTACGTGGAATCCCTTAATGCAAGACTCGTACTTGGCAACTTTAGCGGTAATTACGTGGATGTAGTTGACGGTATTATAATAGCAGGTATATTATAATTAATACACTTACAATTCTTACGTATTGGGTATCTCCCTATACCATCATTTGTTTGACATGAATCTAAAGTAAGATTGTTAAGAGGAAAGATTTGATCGTTGGTTTGTATTGATATACTTATAAGCCGAACCGATTTACAAAAATCTTTATAATAATTCTTAACGAACTAGGTTATATAGAGTTTATAGAACTAATTATTTTTATTTAATAGATTGGGTTCCGAAAATTAGGGTTAGTATGTAAATACATATGTACTAGTAATCTTGTTAACCCTTAAAGCTAGGCTCAAAGGCTTGTGTTAGGAGTAAGTTCACGTAAATAGTGCAGTAGGGGAGTGAGGATAGAACCCACAACCTCTAGATCGTAAGACCGACACGCTATCCATTGGGCTATTGCCGCTTACAAATTATTTACTCAGTGATTTTAATACTGAGTTGTGTGTTTAATTTACCTATGTCGTCGGTTTAATTTTTTTATTAAAAAGCACTTCAACCTTAACCGCGTGCGAAACCGCGGCGGGTCCCCAGTCCATCCTAATATTATAAATGCGAAAGCAACTCTGTTTGTCTTTTACATTTTCCTGTATTCTTAAATTTCTTGATTGAAATGTTTTTGAAAAAATGTTGATTTACTAAATAATTAATTTAACTGAATTGGCAATTAAAAAAATGGTTCGGAAATTTAGACTATCCAACTACAAAGTTCCTTTAAGGCTAGAATACCGAATAATCCGCTAAACGCTACAACGTGGATACATTATCATATTGCAATAAATAGGTACCTACGTCATTGCTACATTATAGTAACAATACCTATCTAGTTTGTGATATAACAGTTACGTTATCCTTACAATAAAGTAGGTACGTAAAATAACAAAGAGATATTATGTGTTATTTCGATTCGTAACCATGGGGCGAACGATGCAAAAAAGGTAAGAAGGAAAGGTACAAATATAGAGTCCGTTCGTAATGTTGTAATAATAATTCAAACGTCACGATCATAGCAACTTCATTTCCTACATAGTCACATAGCAGCGAGTGAGAATACAAGGTTACGGACATATTAAGCATGCGTATGCTAGTCATCGATCACTATGTGACATCATTACAAGCGACTATGCAATGTCAGGTTTTAACAATAGGCCTCGGTTGGACGTCAAATATTTGAAACGACGTCCATGGATAGCTGCATGATGTTGTTTGGGAGGTTAGGAATGATTTATTAGGAGCCTTTGCTAGCGGCTCTGCTCGGCTCTTTAAGTAAAAGTAGATAGATGACAAGATCTCGGGCAATTATCCATATAAATAAAACAACCACTTTTCACACCGAAACGATGATTTTCGGAATAAAAACTACTGTAAGTCTTTCTCTGAAGCCCAAACCATCACCAAATCAAATTTCATCTAAATTGCTTCAGCAGTTCAAGCGTGAAAAGTAAACAGACATATAGACAGAGTTACTTTCGCATTTATAATATAAGTATGAATTAAATGTAGGCGTGTCCCAAATGAAGCAACTACTTGGCTTTGTAAAAAACAATATAGCTACCAAAATTCGTTCTATAAAAACTGGGTTGAAGTAAAATATTATCAGGTGGTGCGAGTCTGGCATGCTGTTTATAAACACGTATGATGTTACTTTTTCTCAAGGTCAACTTTCTCCGTCAGACATGTGCGTTTAAATGAAGCCCTCCAGTCAAAATAACTTACAGATAAATACATAATTCACTCTTAATTATTGCCGTTTTCCAAATTCATGGATAGTTTTTTTTGACAATTATAGAAAGCGATTCAAATATAATCAATTGCAACAAACATTTGTTTTATTATTTCGTACCAGACAAATTCTTTATTTAGATTTCTTTAAACGAATGTTCAAAACCACGTTAAAAATGGTACCTAATGTATTCTAAAAAGCACCTGCACAATATAGCACAGCAAACGTAAACCTAAATAGGCATCAAGTTGTTTGTAGGTGGAATAAGTAGTAATTCAAAGATGACGTAAGCCGTAACATAATTTCGCGCGTCTTTAGAATACTAAATGTGTGAGAACGAATGCGCGCCGTTCCGGGCTTGTATAAATAGTTTTCCATGTCGCGGTGAGAAATGGTATGCAATGTGTATAAATAGAGTAGCCTCGTGCGGTGTCTGCTACGGCCATCGATCGTTGCGTCCTCGCCGCCATCTTGGCCCTCGTGTCTCCCTCCTATACACCGCGCCCCACTCCCCTCTCTAACCCCTCACTGTCCCACATTCACTCTTTCGAATCGCACATGATGCACAGTATGTCTGTTGTCTCTAAAACTGCTGCGATGCTATTACAAAAGTAACGTTAAAGAGAAATTCTTCTTGTGCGACGAGCTTCGCGATCAGATTGATAATAATCATAGCACGCCACGTCGTCCCATTATTATAGAATTACTGTGATATTTGTTGCAACTGTTTCGTTAATAGTAAAACATTCGTTTGGAATGGTAAACGTAGAGTTTTGTTAAACAAAGATGTTTTCTAGAGCAGGTACCACTGGACATGTAGGAAGTGTATAAATAAACGAAAGTGACATTGAAGATGTTTCCGCGACTTGAAAACTATGCCAAGTGTTAGCAGTGCTCGTTGGATGGAGAAGAGATGAAATAATTTTTCACAGAGCATTTGAAAATGTTGAAAGAGCTCTAGATTGTAATGAATATTTACAATTCTATGAAACAATAGAAATCTGTATGCTTCGATTACGATTGCCTACGTAATGCTGCCTTACCAACATTTTAAAAGTTTAATTTTAAACGATATTTAAATGCAAACAGAAACAAAGAGTTAATTTAAGTTATATAGAACTAACGAACGCCAATATTATCATGCTCACAATGAACAAAGTACTACTAAATATGTAGATACCTACTTATGGCTCTGAAGGTGAACATCATTGGAAAAGTGACCTTCCGCGATAACAACGCTAATAGCTAACGATATCTACAGACTACGGAAAATAAACCGAGCAGCATTAACTCCATTACTAATAAATAAATAGTCAAGTAATTAACTTCCTTATCATGTCTCATTTGTTCTGATTCGAATTAGATTTAAATAAATACATCAATAGTTACGTATATGACCTAACTTAGAATACCTTTTGGATGAGTAACGCCCAATATTAATATCATAGTGCAGTGACCTGAGAAGAGGCGTGATTTTTATTATTGTACACGACGAAACGACCTTGCGAATAAACAAGTTCGGAATAGAATACATATTACATTATGTTGGACAAAAAACGATTTAATGATTTAATCTTTTCTCTGATAGCTCGGAAGTTTTAACGTGAAATGATAAATAGAGGAAGATTATAGAGAGTCCGGTGGCGTAAACGAGAAGACATTAGATGGATAGTTAAATAAACCGTCCTGGTTTATTATCTACTATCCTCAGTATGTCAATTGCTAAATAGCTACTCGTAACTGTTCTAGCTCTTAGTCATAATGCACGTGAACACATTGAAGGCATTGCCTCGCAGAAATATTGTTCTTCCAAGAAAACAAACCAAAGTAGATAATTATTTAAAGAACACAGACAAAGAGTAAAAAATATCGCACCCAAATTTTCAAATAACACTGGATTTCGGTCCAATACAATTAAAAGGATACATTTTAACGGTGCAAAGAAAAAATATGGCGAGTTTACTTGTATTTATGATTTGAAATCTTCAATTGACTTTTAATAAAAATTACGAACTATAGGATTCATGAAGACAAAACAGACAGACAAGTGATCAGTTATAGTATACGTGGATACTGACTCTGGAAACGGCAAATAATCTAGGGTTAAAATTTAGGTTTCCATGGGCACCTGTAATCAAACCTAGACAGGATCGATGTAATTTTTAGGTCGACCACAGATGCGTTGCTATCCATGAGGACGAAGTAGTTGGAACCCGTTTAAGTATATCCTTTAAAAAATCGTTTAAGTATATCAGGGAGATAATCTCTTCTTTAAACCAGAACACAGGAAAAAGAACACTGTAGTTATAAAGGCAGAAACAGGGCAAAAGACGGGCAGAAAATGGGGGTGGTGCCTTCGGAGCCGAACCGCAAAATGTTCTCCGAGCATCACCGTTCTCAACATTGTAAAGAAAACTAAATACTTATATTAAGCAAGTTATTTTATAACGTTACAACAAAAAAAGTGCTTACCAGAGCGACGACGGAGTCTATGGCGCGGTTGAAACGGTCGCAGAGGGCTCGCATGCTGTCGTACGAGTGGGTGTCGTAGTCGCACAGGATGTTGTGCTCCAGCGCCGCCTTCATCTCCGGGAGATCGTCGCACACCCATCTGCGACAATGTAATAAAAGAATAAGTCACAACTAGAGGTGGGTGAGCAGCTCAGGATCTGCGGCTCAATGTTAAAATGAGCAGCTCACGGCTCACTCTCTTTCTACTAAACCTACGCTACGGAAAATTGTTTTGTGGGGAATTCGGGTCGCGAGAAGTCAGTCTTTAAACAACAAAGCAAAACTAGTCGTTGAGAAAAAAAGGTCGTTGAACTGATCTGCAACCCGACTCGCAGATCCGGCTCACCCTCGTGATTTGGGAGCCCTGAGTCAGATTGCACATTTTGTGTGAGTTATCCATGTCTAGTCACAACACACTCAAAGCTTAGATTTAACTGCTTCATGGGTCCCCCGAATTCCTCTGCCAATCCATCATATTGACCACTTACGGTTTACGGGACGTAAATATTTGTTTACTTTATATAAAAACTTTAGAAACGGAGTTTTCTTTATGCGAGGATCTTTCTATAATGTATGTGTGCAGATATAACTTCTTAACCACGTTAATTGACGTTTTTATTGGAGGGCATCGCAACGCAACTCTTCCCATATAAATAAGGGAAGAGTTTTAAAGATTAAAAACTCATCAAAAGTTTAATTTAGGTGGGCACCCTCACCGTCATTTTTGATGTTTTTTCCTTGTTATACAGAATTTAGCTTCTGGATAAATATCTAATGTATTGGCTCCAATATTATTTTAATAAATGCTAATTGAAAGAACTTTCATTACAATATGTTAATCATTCAATATACAGCACACGGGCAAGCCTCTTATCATAATTACCAATTTGAGTTATTTTTGTTATTCAGTGAAAAGCTCAAAACGAAGACTACAAAGAAAGAAAACAAAGATAACAAAGAAAAACATAAGAAAAATTATAACAAAAGACTGGCAAATGTTTACACCAGGTCACTTACACGAGCCTTTGGCCGATTTTTTTCAGACTTATATAGCACTCAAAAATTCAGCATAGTAATGATTGTCAGAGATGCATTGGGCATTCAGGAAAGGTTTTTGCAAATTTTCTTTACGATTCGTAACAAATATTGTTTCCTCGCGCTGTGTGATGTGTGTGAGAGCTCCAACGGCATCTTGAGAATAATCGGTGACAGATTAAACAGTCGCTATATGGGTCATTGTGACTAGATGCATGATAGATTACATCTAATCAAATATATTTAAAACTTTGTTGAATATATTGAGATTTAAAAGTACTGGATTTTGGCGCTTTGGATTTACGTTCGTTCAAAGGTGGACACTGTTATTAGATTAAAATAAAAATGAATTTTAACGTAGTTTTAATATAAAGAAGGATCGGTGAGAGGAGTCGCTACATCGATTTTGCTGGTTTTAAACAAACTGTTTAAGACCCCTCAAATACAGAATACTATTTCGTTATATTAAACAATGTCATCTGATGGACTTAAGGTATAAAAAATCAAAATCTTTATTTGTTGAAGTTGAGTGTAGCTGGACTCCACAAATTAACATGTAAGTACATCATTGTACAGACGACATGTTTTTGATCGAATGTAAGAAAAAATAAATGGCAATCGACAAAAAACTACACGACATTCGTACACGATTCAATACGTACATTAAAATAAGACCGTTTAACATCACATGTCGGCAATCAGAATAGGCACCCATACATTATGAGCGACGCACCTGTTGGAGAGCGGGCACCCTAAGAAGTAGGAACGCTTTATTTCATTAACCTTTGTGCAGTTGACGGCAGGTGTCGCCCATAATAACATCTATCGCGAGCACCTGTACACCGTTTGTCGAACCCATGTCTTGCGGTGCCGGGTCACATTGTGGGAGTGAAATAGACGCTCACACATCGTAAGCTCACTTTTCAAAGTTACGACATAAGAAAGTCATCGCCGCATACTCGTAGGTTACATTCGGTGAACTCGCCGTACGTAAGTTTTGTCTATAACTTTAATAAAATTCAAAGTATGCTGGAATTGCCGTTGAGTTTCAATAAAATTCGACTGCTTTGTATGCGCGACAAGATTAGGAGATTATAGGAATTAATACCCGAAGAGACCCGACAGACGCATTAAGCTTTTTCATGTAGCACAGCTATTAACAGTTAAATCAATACACCGTTATACCATTTAACGAAGTAAAAAATAATCATTTATTTATTTTTCAAGATCATTTTTTGAAGTTTAAATTTATGACTTTTTGATGTACGGGTTTATTAATGAGGTAACCCCTCGAGTTTTATCTTTGAACCAATGAGTTCGAGTTCGTTAACGAGAACCATTGATTTATTCCAAAAAATCCAAGACATTTCATTAAGGTACACGTGGTGAAAACTGAAAAATATAATTACTACTACACTTTAGTAAATCTCATAATAAGCATAGCATAGACTGGGGTAAATGAACAAAAGAACTAAACGTAGCATCGAAATAAAACACCACAAGGATATAATATTTCAAAGAACACCAACACCAGCATAAATTAATTTTATAATTGTATTGCATAAACGTGCCGATTGAATTGTATTTTAAAACCGTTCACGTTCCAACGTCAACCGACTAACAAACCGAAAACGGCTGTACAAATTCTCGTATCATAACCAAGTAAAACATTCCACAATCGCGGAGTCCCAAGGTCGTAAGGAAGAGCGCGCGTCCGGTCGCGGAGAGGTCGCCGCGGCCGCCCTGCCCCGGGCCGATATCCCGACCGCTCAACGGATCGGGTCAACCCGCCAAACTAGTTCCACGCTTATTTCCGACGTGCGGCAAAACAATGATATCACCTGTTTCGGGTACTATTTGGCGCACTGAACGCGTTCAATCAATGAAAAGTTTCGACGGGTTTCAGATTTTTTTTTATGTTATACACGTATCGTTGATTTTTTTTGCTGTGTAAAAAAATGTTTAGGTGCTACCATTATTTACTATAATCATTTTTGTCGGCAAACTTTCCATGTAAAAATGTTATAATATTATTTTTTCTTACTAACTGGGTTTCCAAAAATAAATTTATAATTCACGAAAACTCGGTAACAATAGACAAAAAATCAAAATTCGCAAATCAGCTTAACAGAGCTGATTTGCGAATAAAAATTGTGATATTTTATAAAATATTGCTTTTATAATTTCCCAGAAAAAGGGAGTGGAGTGGAGGATTAAAATTAAAAGGAACAAAAAATAAAATTTTCCTCTTTATCTCTTATGTTTCTAGCCATTTGGTAACGGAGCCCTAAACTGGTTGTTTGTTACAAAAGGTATATTGTCTTAATGGTTAGTAACACCTTTTGAGGAATGGAAGGCATATTGTTGGCAATAAAAATGCATAATCTTAATTTAAAGAATTGTTTGACTGAATGGTCCACTAACAAGAAGCAGGGAATATTGAATGAACATAGAATTCTGGTCCTTTCAAAACGTGAAAAAGAGGATGAAAAATCGTAAGTATACATATAAGTATACATACATAACAGTTTACTAAGCTATATCGCGAGCAAAGCCATCCGTATTACATCCCGTGTAATGAGTGTAATACATTTTTTAACAAAAACTAAATATTGTCCCCGTTCATTTTTAGATTATTTTTGTCGCGTTCCACTTCCGCGTTCACTATGAGTTAGTTTCACCTTGATCTAGATTTAGTCCATAAGATAATAATAAATATTTTTCCGTGGAGCGACAGACGCCTGACCTTCGAGATCCTAATAATAGGACGCGATAACCTCCCGACCTTGAGTATAAATATTCAGCAGTACTTTTCAATAAAAAAATCCTTTTTTACTAATATCTAGTATATAGACTATGCTATACCTTTTAAGTTGTAATGAAAAGAGCTAAAGAATGTAATCATCGTCCATAATAAATTTTAACTCAAAATACCTATATTATTACTAAACCTGGCGAAAAGACAATTTTTAAATTAATTACTACAGCGTTCTCAAAATGAAGCAAGTAACATTTTTTACTAAATCGTGGAAAAATATAACGAGCGTGTGTACATGCAAGCTGAGTATGTACATATTTCACCTCTTTATAAGTGAAATTTTATTGCACGGCGCCAACTGATTTGTCCGTCCACTGAATCGAGTCGTTTCCTATTTCGCAACGTAGATAATTTTACGTAAGCGTGCGTAACCTACAATATTTTTCACGACAAGTCGGCCAGTGGGGCGACATTACCAGCATCTACTCATCACTGCGCGCGAAATGTTTCGATCGGTCGTCGCCCCTTCGTCCTTCTCGTTGTACATACACTGTATATAAGTTAAACATAGACACGCAACGCAACCTATGCTCGATAGCCCACGTTATAATTGAATTTAATGAACCAGTTACTCGTATTGTGATAAAAATCGTGTTTGCGTTAGTTCTGGCTATTTGTGAAGCGTATTTATTATATCTAGTATCAAAATCATTTTAAGTAATACTTTGGACTAAATATTTACTATGGAT
>DWTF01000094.1:0-16454 GCA_018250225.1 Udranomia kikkawai
AAGTAGCTTTGGCGTTCATCAGTCACTTCATATTTGCGGGTTTCCGTTCGAATTTGACCTTATAACTTCTGTTTTTAGATGGGAAAAGAGGTGATCCTATTTTAAAATGTATTTGTTAGCTCATAAGTATTTTCAGATCGTAAGTTTGAAGTCGCAAGGAGCTAAAAGAGGGGCTGAAAGAAGAAAAGGATTCCTTCAAAATGGGCAATTCATTAGCGAACTCTCGCATGTGGCTCGTCAACGTCTTATGATGAGATAGTGTGCATCTATCTATATAGTTACTACTTTTTTTTATTTTGGTAGCAAACGAACATGCAGTCCATCTGATGATAAGTGGTCACAGTGACGGCAGCCTATAGACATCTGTAGTCAACCTAAGACAGGATCGAAGTTCTTTCTTAAGTTAAGTGTGTCTTCCTGACCACACCCTGCAAACCAGAGCACAGCAGCGCAAACACTGCTGTTATAAGGTAGAAATAGGTGTGGCGGTGGTGCCTCTCGAGTTGAACCGTAAAAAGTTCTACCACCTTCTAAATTTTTGACCCTAAGTTTGACCCTAAAACCTCTGTTTTTAAATAGTAAAAGTGGTGGTCCGAATTTAAAATGTATTCTTATGAGTAACTAATAAATATACTATGTCAAAGAGTTACTTAAGAGCCCCAAAAGAAGATTCCTTCAGGATCGGTAATTCATTGGTCTTCTTTCGAATGTGACTCGTCAACATCTTGCCGAGAGATAGTACATCTGTTTTATCACGAGACGTAGTTTAGATAACTAATAAACAGATCGCCTTAGATCCCGCAAAATATAAGTTACTTGACGAGTGATACGACCCAAGAAATATTGCATTAAGAAATTTCGTCATGGATCTGATCATACATAACTACTATAATCATTGAGAAGAAAATTTACTCTGTTCAATTTAGGAGTTAAGTCGACATTAGATGAAAAGAAAAAGATCTATGAAAAATAATGCAGTATAAATAAGTAAGCAGCATTTTCAACTTTAATAAAACCATGTATATAGACAGGTAGGTATAGCATGCTATTATTATATAAAAAAAAAAACAAATCTATCACATATTACTTGATATGAATATTATAATACCTATTAACCAGATTCGGAGACTCGTTTTGAAAATAAACTAGGTATACGTACTGATAAGACCTTGTTAATTTTCCATACAAATGTAATGTTTTGAATTAGAAATCTTTAAAACCTGTATTATAAATCATTAATGCATCCATAAATATGATAATGCGAAACATACCAGTTACAAAACTACTTAGAATTATTTAAATTAGATACGATTCAAAATAACTTTCCTTTATGAAATATTTTGATGAAAATGAAACATCGTGTTGGGAAATCGGACACAGTAGTGACTTTTTTCAGTTAAAACATAAAATATTGTTTTCTTAAAACAAGCATCTCGGTATATAACATAGTAGGTAGTGCCGAATTAGTCCATGAACCATTTTAAGCAGTTGCTTTGACATCAAGTTTCGAGAGGACCGGTAACTAGTAAGTTTTTTTATTTTGGGTGTAATTTTTGTAAAAAAATCTACTCAGTTTTTGTATTTAAAAATAACATTTGTATATCTCCGCGTTTTTGCCCTTGTTGCTAGAGCTCTTTTGTTCTTCATAAATATTCTAAGTTACGTTATGTACCACTTATCTGTCTTGTTGCATGAAATGCGTACATTTTAAAAACCAACACTAAGAGGCCCATGCTCCTCCATAACATACCTCTATGGAGAAATAAATTGCTTAGTGCATCAAGTAGTCTGATAGAATATATATTCATTGTAAAAATATATATGTACCGTACATACAAAATATATGCCCTTTTACGATAAATTATTAAATGCTAAGAAAAACATTTAGAAATTATCGTTTAGAGGTGGTAGAACTTTTTACGGTTCGGCACCACCCCCACACCTATTTCTGCCTTATAACAGCAGTATTGATGCTGCTGTGTTTTGGTTGGTCAGTGAGACATACATAACATAACCGAGGCGTTCCAACTTAGTCCTCAGGGGTAGCAACGCATTTGTAGTTGACCTAAGAGAGAACTTTAATCCTGCCTTAGGTTGAGTACAAATGTCCATGGGCGGTAGTAACTTACCAGGCTCGTTTGCTATCTCAAAATCATAATAGAAGAAAGTAGTGACCTATCTTAATATCTTAATGAATGTCACATGAACATCCTGTTAAGAGTACATGGACTTGACATCGGCTCATCGGCATATTTAAATAATGTAGTCATAAATGCCATACGCGTTCTTGTTAATGCGCGCATGTAAATTCTAATCCTTGTTGCATTTAGAACGGGGCGGCCTAGTAATTATGTGCTTTCATTTGTCTGTTTCTCGGAACAAACGAGCGAGCCTCGCCGTGTAAACTCCCTCCATGTAAAGCAGTTAGCAGTACTCTAATCTCACTCTGCCATTAATTTAAAGAATACGTCTCCGTAACCGACTCCACCGACGGAACAGCGTTCCTTCACATTTTCTTATTTGCATATTAAAATAATTTCGAGTAAACGCAATACGTAGTACGTAGTCGACTTCCCGCGTTTAGGCGCTTCCGAATAAGCTTACGCGCATTTACAACTCGCCGTAAAACAAACTTTACCGCTGTTTGTTTACAACACAAAATACCGTTAAAATCATTTAATCTTCCACTTGTTTATCATTCAAAATGTGGAAAACGATGACAGATAAAGGCGGGCTGTGTTCCCAAATAGATAAACTAGCGTGGAAATTAATGTCTACATTTACTGGTGCATGAAGCTTGTAGTTAATTATAAGTTTATTGCTATTCACATTTTATACGCGTATTAGTACTACAAAGGGTAAGCTTTATCAGTATTGAAGGAAGTACATATATCTACCTCATGCATGCCGGCCATATCGTGAAGTATATCAAACCATTTATCATTAATTAAATGGGTCTGTATATCTATACAGCGGGAAATTTATTATTGCTTATTTATATTATTTTAAACTTTATACCGGGTGGTCTATCTGAAGAAATGTCAAAACATAAAAATATATTCGCAGATTCATTGTAAGGGCAGCATCCCCGTGATTGTTATAAAATTCATGTGTACCTAAAAAGATAATAATAGGAAAATAACCTTGTACCCCGGGTTATCTAGACATGGATCTAAATATCATAAAATACACCTATACGTTACACAATCTTAATTAACTAATTTGTCCAACAGCTACAATTTATTTGATAATTACTCGTAAACAAGTGTCTATGTAGAGCAGAAGTTTCAAATGCAATTTGTGCAAAAAAGCAACCAACCTAACACCTATGTATGTAGATACATATTATTGCAACCTTTATTCGCATTTTATTTCATTAATGGAATCAAATTTATTCGATAAAGCTGTCAGCAGTTATGGTTACAAATTATGAGCTCATAATCGTACGTGATAGCTTGTAAGTAGTTAATTGTAGGGGAGGCGTGTTCACTCACCATAGTGTCAGTTTGCTTTATGATCAAATTAATAATTACCACTATCAACACAACACTCCCATTAACGTAAAAGATACACCATCTGAAACAACACTATTATGAATTACTAATTTTATGACGACCGTTTTACAACGTAATTATGCGTTATAATATTGTGATATGCAAATTCCAACACTTCATACATTATCTGCTTGTGAATAACTACAAATTGTTGTATGTTTACGCCAATTATAGCTACTTGACTATGAGGGCTTGTTTACATACTTAGTTATGTGAAGCGATGCTAATTATCTTCACACTTAATAAGGTTTTTGCATATCTACACTCAGACATATATTAACGGTTGTGTTTTTATTTTAAAATCAAATGTTTGTAACTCACCTTTATTCGTGCTGAGTTTCATGTAATGGCAGTGGTATGTCTACATCTTGGATACCTGGAAAGGAGACAGGATATATTAGTAAAAGAGTTCAGGCGTTCTTTTTTTTAAACCCTTTAATCTATTTCTTATGCAGAACGTTTTCGATTCATCCATCTGAACCATCCTTGTTTTACTTTCCCACTACGATTAGTACTAAAGCGCAAAATTGAAGTTTCCCCTACGAAGCATGCCCTTCGTTTTTAACACTTCAATGGTTTAGACCGTTTGTAGTATCAATTAATTAGACAAAACTGGGGGAGGAGTATTGAATAGTTGAAGGTATTCGGTCAAATAAACCTGCCGTATCGCTTACGTGACTTCGACGGCAAGCCAAATGGGGTATGAAATATGATAGATAAGCTATTTACTTTCTCCATTGTTATTAGATTAATGCTTGTCGTTGTGACTAAGAGAATCCAACAAGTTAGTTAATAACAAGGGACTTAGCAATTTTAGACCTCTTCGATAAGTATTTGTTGCTTTTTGCTTCAGGAGTGTTGCAGATGTAAACGCAAGACCTTTAATACGACTTAAATAAAAGTCAATCGATATAAACGCGTAGGAGAGATGGATTAAGAACTTAGGAGTCTCAATTGCGATTTCAGTAAAATGTCAGTCCCATTTGCGCATGAATATTGATGACCGTGGGTCGCAGTGACCACTTAGCATCAGGTGTCATCATCAACAACTAGTAGTACAATGATAAAAAATATTAAGTTGAAGTTTTTCACACATTCCGGGCAGGCGATACGGTGAACGGGACGGGGGAGTGCCACCCGGCGCAAGGCGCTCGCGCGTGAAATTATTATCATATAATACCCCGGCTTTGAGCACACTGCGATTATTCAAATGCTCATAGCCCCACGCCATCGCGCTTATACCCGGCTTTTGCGAGACATTCCTGAATACTTCACACCGTCGCCTTTACTAAAATTTGTCAAATATATTCATGTATAATGCGCGAGTCTTGTCATGTGAGCGATAAGCAAATGACAGAAAATGTTATGTAAATTCAAAGTGCCTATAATCCTGGGCAAACACTCTTATAATGTGCGCCTGCAGGGGATAATGGTGGAAGCGTGAGTTACCTCGCAGATAAGACAATGCTAGAGCTAAATAACGAATTAGAAGGTTTAAACAGTAAATTATTGTAAATTTGCTGACTTTAATAAGTAAAACACACTTTTTTAGATAAACTTACCACCCTTACGGATTTATAAACTGCCATATATAATTTTCTACTAATATACGCACATTTTGTTTCGTATACGTATACTGAATTTTTATTTACCTACATTTAAAATTATAGCCGGTTTTTATTTCTGTAATTCGCCAAAATTAAAAATAACCCGGGCCGAATAAAGGTCGCTACGTATTTACGTCTAAATCCTCCTGACAGTTACCAAAAATATAGTCGTTAGCTCGCGAACCCAATTATAAACTGGGAATTCAATTATAATAATGCTAAACTTAAATAAACTTGTTAAAGTTGACCCTCCCGTGACTGGGTCTAAACTTGGCAAGTGGAAAAGGCCTCGAGACGTAAACTAAGCGTTATCTACGAGTGTATTTTGCTTCGGACTCTTTATGAGTTTCAAACGAGATCCGTCACGCAACGTTAACTCGGAATAGAAGTGATAAAGTGGTCGCTAATCTGTCCTATTCGGGTCACACTTAGTACACTTTATTAATCACAAACCTTACAAATTACACCTCACTTCCTGCACCGTGACACCTCCATTCGGTGTATGCTAATTTTATCGTCGCCTCTATTGGACAATTTGGACACCATGACAACTTTTGTCGGGGTTTAATCATTATCTTTATAATTTAAAGTTGCTCATTGTTTTATTCAAAACACCTCCATTAATATTCAAAGGTTTTTTTGTCACGGTCCTAATTTCCTTAACAATGTAAATATCAGTATGTTTCATTTGTTTATCCGTATTCATGTAGAGGCGTATAATAGCTTGAGTGATATCGTAAAATCTTAAATCGTAAACGATCCGCAAAGTTGGGCTACATTAAGCAGAGTACGAATCAGTTAGATATTTTTATATCACCCTCTTATATTAGTCGTATTGCAAAATATACTATGATTTACAGATCGAACACGAACGACCTGAAATAGATTTGGCAATATTGATACGTTTGAGGAAACATAAAAAATCTTTCGATTATATACAACGAGGATATCCAAGTATTGTCCGATTTAAATAAATGTATGAAGTTACATACCCAAACTAGTATATTATTGGCAATTATTCCATCCTGTTCTTAAAGACTGCGCGCCAATTGATTATTATTTCAGAAGGTTGGTGTGTCATTTCTCACAACAAAACAAAGCTGTAATCATAAAGACATAAATAAGGACACCTTGGTTCGACCTTCCGATGGCGGGTATTATGTACTTCACTTATTATTCTTATCGGAACGCGTTTTGTTCCCCGTATTTATGCTCAATTTTATACTTTTAATCGCAAAATTTACACTTTAAACGTAGGGTTCTCGGCATGACGCCTTATGCAAAGCAGGTGCTACCTGATACGTGATCGTGCTTTACAGCTTTAAAGGTAACAAGTATCAAGTGGACGGCCAGCTAAAACTGGATCTTATCGTATTCAAAATTTATGCTCGCTAGAGTTCAATTTCCAATTTCTTATCCGCCGTCTCAAATCACCCCGCGGCGAAACAAATTTAAAACATTATTAACATAACACCGACACGGCAATAATAGAATTGGTATCAGCTAATAAGTCACATTTTCATTGGCTTTTCTACGTACATACGCCCGTTCGTCGTGTTAAGCGCTTATCACATTGTAATCGCGTAACGCCATCATAAAACGGTCATATCAGGGTGGAAATTTACGGAACGACCACAAATAAAGTGGAAATAAAAAAGCGAGTACGTAGGTAGTACCAGTACTTATTAGTATTTGGAGATAAAATGAAGTTGGCCCGCTTTGGGCAATTTATTGGGGTAAGTTATGGGCGGCGCGCGGGCTGAAGCGGCTAATTTATTCGCCGTGCACATAAATTACTTGATTATGAATTCAAGTTAACTCCACTGAATTATTCGTCTGTTGTTGTAGACAGTGCTTTGTGTAACAAACAAAGATATTAGATTGTATCCATTTTCTCTTCCCAGGACCTTTATACCCGCTCATAAATTTTGCTGTAACCATCCGAGTAAGATACTTAAGGTATAATACATATTATAAGCAATATACGTCTCTTTTGAAAGCTCGTGTAATAATGAAATTGTTTCCAGGATAGGAGATTCAGGATGATGTTTTCCATCGGATACGAGCAATTTCAGGCGCTATCATTATATACAAAAGTGGATGGCTCGCAGACGTGAGAAGCGAAAAGAAGCAATCTCATAAAAAGCAATAGTAGGGATTATGTAGAACACCGATGGTAATGCGGAGTTGTTTTCCGAGCGGCAGTAACGCGCCGCAAGTCGCTGCAGCGCGGAATAATCGCGGATACCCATAAAAGATGTAATTTCAGATAAGCTGAAACAGACGAGCCCCGCCCCCTCCCACCCGTCCCCCTCCCTGGCTGCCTACTTTCTAATGACTAATTATTATGCTGTGCGTTCCGAGCTTTAACGTCAGTGAGCCTATAGGTACTTGTAGGTTATTCTTCAGTCGAGTTTGCGGTAGGTCATCAATCTACGCGGGCGTATCATGACTGGTTTCTGTTCCTTGTTACCTTTCGTTCTTTTACGTCTTGTGTAATGTAATTTGAATGTTCAATGAGACGTTATACCTAACTGAAGTAGATATCGTTTTACTTACGGACGTAAATAGTCGTTATTTTATTTTATTGCCCATTTAACAGATACAATTTTTAACGTTCATAAACGTGATATGAACGTTGAATATTTTATAACGTGTAAGTTCTCGCCTATTACGTGGCTGTTCGAATATGTAAGTGAAGTTATCATAAAAGTAGCTTGTGATTCATAAAACAAGTATACGGGAATGAATTCTAAGACGTGGGTCCGGAGCGGCGCCGGCGTGATGCCGCCGATAGAGGGCGCGCCGATGTGTGATACTCCGCATTACCATACTGTTCGCGCCGCACTCATTATCTGCGATTAGCTCCATTACTAATGTAGCTACCACTGTATCGCTCTTTAGTGAGCTTGTTACTAATAAGCTCCGGGGAACGCGAAACAAACTAGTTACGAATTTTTCGATTACGTGGAGGTGTTTCGTTGTTAGCCTGAAATTTGCGAATCTGAATAATTATAAAAAAAAAAATGCTTCTTTTTTGCAAGAGTTTCGCTGATTGGTACCAATGCAACAAATAAAACAAAACAAGCTATTATTGCAAAAATAATGAAAACGTATAATAATATCTGCTACACACACTATGATAAAAATTAAGCTGCATTAGGTACATATTTTTACAGAATATTATTCCAATGACACGCGATATGAAGTGCATGTTACTTATGATTTAAGATTGATTTTTTATGTAATTTTAGATATATGTATTTAATTGTAACTATCAAACAATTATTTGTTAGACAAGCTATTATAACCCAGAGACGGCGTTAACAACGCAAATGAATGAATTGTCATATCTTTAATAAAAGTGATATTACCCAACATGATCAAAATTTCCCGGCTGATGTATCAGTCGCGTCCTTAATTAATGAGCTGACTTAACTATTAGACGCATAGACATTTACCGATCGACCATTATAATCATCTTGGCTAATGTTGGCACCGACGGATGGGGCCGAAGAGAATTTAAATAACAAACGCTTAATTATGCCCCGATCAGGCAGGTAATCGATCGGAATTATACAAATAGTGTGTAGTGTAACGGTTCGAACATATTGGCATATGTCCGTGACTAGTTTACGAGAAGTACGACATTGCATATTAATTGGTGTCGCTATCGAACTGCACATCGCTGCGACCTAGCTTCCATCAGCTACATATCCACAACACACTTGTGTACCCTCGCCGGGGATGCCAGCGTACTACTTTTATTTTCCTTTATTATGGCAAACTCGTAATTTGATTTTGGAGGATTTCTTCTAAGCATAAGTTGTAAGATGTTGATAAACAAATAATATGTATAGGTAAATATATTTGATTTACACATTTATTTAATTTTACGTTTAATGAATAATAATATTCATTATTCCCCCCCACAGGAGGAGCAAAGTAGATTTTCCTCAAAAATTTCGAGCAAAATCTACCTTGCTCCCCAAAGCTATTGATTTAGAGTCTAAACCAATAGTTTTGGGTCATAGCCTAAATCCATATTCATCCAAAGGCCACATCATCAAGGGATATCAAAATATTAAGGGTGTATAGCATAATATATTATTCTAATTTTCAATTTCGAAAAGAGAAAATATTTTTTTAATCTATAGTGTGTTTAGGTTTCCATTTAGGAACTATTTATTATAACTTTTTTAACTGTACATTCCAACACTATAATAAAAAGTACACTGGCAACACAGTGCCGTGCAAGTGTGCAACAACGTTTTGTACGAATGTGTGGAGCTTTCTACCCCGTCTGTCGACTGCCGTAATAGGTACAACCACTGGGATGATACATCACCTTGTAAAGGCGAAGGTCTGTTCAGATCGATACTCGTAATCTCCGGCGATTTAGTGCAAGTGAACGGTTGAATGTTTTTGTTTGTAATATCCGAGTAAACTCAGTATCTGAGTAGATACAGGTAGACGAACGGCTAATGAGAGGTCTGAATCTGATGTTAAGCTAAATGTCTATACAACAGTGACCGTTGTATAGACATTTAAACTTCAAGGACGATTAATTTTTATTTGGACTAAATAAGATGTATAGATTTAGTATAAGTCCATCACACCCCGTACAAATTTCCCAAGTGATACAATAAATTGGAACAGTATATTTGTGTATCAAAATTTTGCATGATATAACCTGGAATAGTGAAATTCGCATCCAAAAAACATAGGTTAGTAAAAGTGGTCTTAGGTAGTACGCAAACTAGACCAATAAATGTACCAATGTGTGTTCAAACATTTGATACATTATGCAAACATTTGTGCTAGTATGCCAGTCAACATAATAATTCCGTTCAACTCCAAGAGACTCTGTAATGAGCGTAATCTAGTCAGAGATCAATCACGCTCAGCTCATATTTTATGACGTGTACTGATTTCATAATACGATAATGACATTCAGGCACATGAACTAAATATATTTAGAAATACATTCCTGATTCATTTTTAGTGAAATCTATTCGTCAGTGAAGTTGTCTGCTACGTGGAAGTATTTAGAATAAATTGAATTTATCTGTTCAAGTTACCTATAAAGGCAATCGACAACATTTTTTTTTGAGATTTTCGTTACTTTGAATTCTACTGTTTAATTAACCTATTTTTAATTTTATATCGCCCAAGTTAGCCCATGCATTAGTTTACTTTATTAACAAATATTTTGCGTGCAAGTAACTTGCCTACTGGAAATGTAGAGTTCATGCAACGCGTAGAGTTAGCACACTCGCTCGCTATACCGTGCCGATAGAGTGAGCGCATTCTAATATGCAAATGTATTTAAATGCTGAGCCCTCTTCATTACGCCAGTATCGATCTTAGATACACAATTTGTTACTTGATAGGTACCCAAAGACTAACAAATCAGACTCTACAAGTAATATCTTGTGATTGACACTCGCTGATTACAGTTTATGGAGTTTGTTATATTGTTTGTGTTGTTTGTTTACATGGAAATTAGTCTGCTATTACCATAGTAACAGTAATAGTACAATACCACATATAGTAGGTTACACTAGAGATGATACAAAAAACGACCCATATGGTGCAATGGTTACCATGCCGGACTGCCATTCGAAGGGTTCTGGGTTCGATTCCCAGCTAGGCAAACATTTGGATAGTGAGTTTAAATTTCTATTCTCCGTCTAGGTGTTTATGTTATTATCTTCGTATCCATGACGCCCGCGACAAAAGGACACCTAGTGTGACTATGGGTACAAAAGCGTTAATAATTACATTAATTGATACTTTAATATTTATTTGGTATATGTAATTGACAATTACAGTTTTATTTTGTAATTCATATTTCCTTTGTTTCACCGTTGCAAATTTAGACTACTACAAAATAAAATTCTAAAATAGAAGATGCATTAAATTCAAATATAATTTACCCAAAGGCAATTATAGCTGTTAAATATAAATGTACGTGTCGACAGATAACACTACTACGTTTCATTTAAAACATTACCTACCGCATGCATATTGAAAAAAAGAGGAAACCGTTTTATAGTTTAGCTTAAATATTCAGTTACAAGAATCGTCCTCGTATAGATAAAGTTACAGCGCCGACGCCACTTAGAACACTTGTGCATTAATTCACAGAAAATTATATTGCAAACGAAGGATATGCAAAATAAAATAGATCCTCGTGTACCTCCATGGCCGAGGCGAGTGTTTAGCCATCGTTAGTATTCTCTAAACTAACTAGCCGCGGTCCCCAATCAGATTAATCTTAAATATTTATTGCGCATAGTCCATTCGAAGACGGAGCTGGTAAATTAGTATGACGATGGCCACACTGATGGTGAAGAAAACGGTGGGTACCACCGACGGTCAAACGTGGGTGGGCTGCCACAGACTGATTAAGACCTGATGAATATTAAACCACCACTTTGTACACTAAGTAGCGATATTGAAATTATAATGGCGAAACTACTGTTTAATGTTTCCTAAACGACGCCCAACGTGGGAAGTTTAAGTACTTGGTTTGTAACAGTAATGAAAATTTAGTAGATAATATTGATGTATTCATGCGATGTAAATAAATGCTTTCCTGTACGCTAGCGGAAGGCCTCAGTTCCCACAATTGCGTACGTAATATTATCGAACAACAATTTTGAGCGTAGTGAAAATTCTGAATATATGTACCGTATAAAGCTTATCTAGCTTTGCTGATGATTATTACACTTAAGTTAATATTTAGTTTTTCGAAGGCAACAGTTTAAGTTAATAGTTAAATATTTAAAACCTATTTTAGTAAGTCAAGCCTAAAATATATATCTAAATATAAAGCATTCCATTATATTTTGTGGAATACGTCTTTATTGACTTACCACCTACAGCCAAGAGACGGACATCTTGTTCAGTATGAAAAGGAAATAGGCGGCGACTCTTATAATGCTGGATATCATTGAGTAACCGCTATAGAATTCATATGTATGAATTATATATCCTAGAGATTTTACTTCACCAGTGTAATATAATCAATCGTATGTATCTTCCTTTTTTTTGTAAAATCGCAGTTACTTGTCTGGGGTTCAGACCCACTCATTAATTGATAGACCGCAACTTTTCGACTGCGTCATTATTGTTGCTGATTATTACCGCTTTAGGACAAGACAACAATAACTCTATGGGTAATAACCACTCCAACGCGGTAGACCACTAACTCGTCCAATATTCCCGTAACGTAAAAGACATAGACAAAATAGAGCATCTATGAAACTAATAAAGCACTTCCCTTTCCGTATCGGAAATCGATTAGTTGCTGCTAATCCGTAACCTACAGCGACGCTAAAACGAACAGAAAAAGCAACAAAAGTGCTCCACCTGTCGAATCTGATAAAAGTGTTTTATTTAAATTTCTTTGGCTGGCGAGCCAAAACGAACAGAAAGTTGTATTTGTGTCTTATTAAAAGAAATTTATAGTTGCAGCTACTATAGCTGATTGACCTCGGTCACTGGAAGGATAACAGGTTACCAAGAATACGAATTTTAATATGAACCCCTCCGTATCCGCTTTGAATTTCGCCATGCAAATCTTGTAATTAATGTCGCATTTGCGTACAAGATAATATCATAATTGCCGAACTTGACATTATTTATTTTATTGTTTTAACATAATATTTTGCACGTTTTACAACCTTAATGTAGTAAGTGCTACAGTGTTATGTTCTTTAGGGGCATAATTTTTATATTTAATATTTGCTAATCTGTGCCATTCTTGTCGCATTTGCGATACGTCCATTGAGACGTTTATATTATATTACCCAATTATATTTTGAACACAGAATCCATGTAAGTAGAACTAATCCTAGCGGCGCTGTTCAAAAACAGCAATCCATTTGTTATACACCTAGAAGTAAAGTATTCTGGACACTTTAAAAACAGAGAATAGAGAAACTAGCCAGCACTATCCACACTATCAAAAATGCAATGTTACACATATTATTATCACGCAGAAGATACCCTCCGGATTTCAATACAAAGCTCATTTATTTTGTGTCCAACAACAGAAGGTGCAAGGTGCGCGTACGCACGTGCCCACTGCCCGCGGCTCTACGCCTTCGCCGGATTCGAATTCGTGTCATACATCTTACGCCTAAACAACAAAGCGATGCGAAGTGGACCTTCGCACCCTCACCACAATTATTTTACTACTAGCCGCTACCCGCGACCTCGTCTGCGTCGCTTATTTTGTTAACAACAATTTTTTTTCAGAGGAGGAACGCGCGAACGTCAAATGCGAAGGAAAAAATAATGGGTACCTAAAAATGCGTGTGTTTCTAGTGTTTGTAAAATCGTCGTCTTTTGAAACAGTCTTTTAGAACACATTACAATATTATATCTTTACAGCTAGCCGCTATCCGCGACCTCGTCCGCATCGCTTATTTTGCTAACAACAATTTTTGTGCAGTGAAGATACATCAACAAGTTCGGAGGGAAAGGATCGTCGTCTTTTAGAACAGCTTTGTAAAGACATTGCAATATACATATATAGCAATTTTAATACGAGTCAAAAGTGTAAGAAATTCAGGAGACCTAATTGAAATATATCCAATACTTTGTCCCCGATGCGCGTATACCGGCAGACATCTACCATTTTATTCATATAGATAACGTCAAAGGAAATGGATATTCAAAATAATATCACCCCGGGGTTAACGATTACCGGTGCGCGCTTCCACCACAGATGGTTGGATAAACGGACATTTGTTTCCGCAGTGATATCTGAATTAACACCGATATAAAACGCTCGAAAGGTGTTCATTACCATGATTAATTCAAAAAATATTTCTTGCGATGCCCCCGTTTTTTGTAAGAGTAGTAAATAGGCATACGATTAATCTTTTTGTTTATCGACGTAATCCGTATGCTTATCGGGATAGCTGTCCTGTGATAAACATGTAACCATGTGCAGTAAGGTTACTAATAACCGAAAATTCGATATTCTGGATACCTCACACCTTGAAGTCATGATAAAAATATTTATTGTTGTCACACCATAATTATCTATGCGTATTTTGTATCCTATAGGAGGTATGACCTATAAATTTCTATGTTCAAATGATACAACCCACCTAACTTCTCCTATAATATACCTTCTAGTCAATAATGTATTGCTATTTCGACGGTAATTATTTCTGTTGTTCCTTACAAGACATTCCTTCTAAAGAACAATAGAAATAACACATACCATTTCTTTTGTTTCTTGTATTACTTCTAAGTACCTACGTCATATGGATTACGTAATATAAATCTTCGATATTTATTTGACTGCAATTTAATTTTTAGATGTAATACAAAATACAGAGTAAATCGAACTCAGAAAGATAACTAGCCGAGAATATGGTAGCGGCATGTCTACAACCAAAAATGCGTAACCGCCCTAAAGAAGTGAACCGTTTTGTATATCTTTTTACAGCCAAGAATACCAGGCCCAGCTATAGGATATTCATAGGCTGTTAGCCTTTCGCGAACCATTAATTACGCGTACAAAATAGTTATTTCTCGGCTAGTTGCATTGTTGGTAAGGTGATCGGAGAACAGCTCGGGTGTACGAGGATGCGCCAGTGCCCAGTGAAGCCTGCGAGGGCGCCGTCCATCTTGGCTCGCTCGCTCACTGAGTACATTCCCGTGTAAGTTTTTACACCTATTATTTTATGTGTCGGCGAGTAAAGTTCGGTACGTGAGTTATAAACTCGCTCGCGCCTCTCTCGCCCCTACTTTATAGGTATTAACGACTTGTCCGAGAGTTTTCTTATAAATAAATTTGAAGGGTAACAAGGCTCGCTTTTGTCGGATTAGTAGAGTGGATCTTGTTTCACTTTGTTGCGGAGCCTCTTCTATCTTTTTGTTAACCGGAAATTCACGAGGTGCATACCTCGCGGAGTGTCGTATAATTTTCAAAATGAATGTCCGCGGATTTTCTGTTGTTAGATTCAACAGAAAACATTAAGTTATGGAAATGCTTACGTTTGTGTCTTGGGTTCTATTAAAGCATTGAAAGTGTAGCGCCTATCACGACTTGGTTAGTTAAATCAGAGGATCACGTGACGTACGGCCATAACGCGTAGAGGAGACTATAAAAGAGGTCATATGGAAGTTAAGAGCGCTACCTGTAAAATATCAGAGTAGTAAAGTAAATGCAGTGGTAGTGAGGCGCGAGGACGTGTCCGCGATTCTACGACTTCAAGGGAAATAAAATGTATTTTGCTATAATAATATCTAAGCCAAAATACTTAAAGAAAAAGGGGTTTTTAAAACGGAGATATGTCGTAGCGCCTATGTTTTTAAGCGTTAGCGTTACTAGCATAATACAAACTTATATTAAACGGCTTAAAATAAAGAACTTGACCCAGGCAGAAGAAATTGTTACATAAAAAAGTATTTCTTATCAAATACGTATATAATACCTAATCAAAATCACCAGTCAACAGAAAATAAAGATCTTCCTAAAATACGTATGTAATAAATTTAGCGCCGTTTTATCATTATTCGGTGGCAGAGTATAAACATTTTAATTACTTTTAATATAGTAGGAAGCTTCACCGGCCCTCATGGAATACGCACCGAGTACAATAGATATTCTTAGAACACACGTTATTACTACAAAAGTCAATTTATGACTGCACTCTCGAGGTTTCAAATATCTCTAATGGAGTAAGAGTGAGCCGTTACACATCTTCCCCCACAAACTGCATTATAATGTCTTCGCCGAAAATAACCGCACATAAATATAAAACAATGTGAAACCACTTAAAGCGAATAAAATACACGTCGACTTCAACTCAGTAAAATGAATTTATTAATAACGGAGACAATGAACGTCTGAAACAAACGTTTCACTTTTTGTATTTTTAATTGTCCTCCGAACGACACCGAAGACGCATTAGAAGAACGAAAATAAACCCCGGATCATATTCGACATCGACACACGCCGCTCCACACGTTCCTGCCTGCTTACCACCGCTTTACCGCTTTGCTTATTAACTCTACGAAGTATAACTAGGATAATTATGTCAGTTTTACTCGTGAGCGATCTTTCTAGTACCTTTTTACTAGATTCGAACTAGTAGTGTCCGGTGTCACTCAAAAGCGATCAGTGTAATCATTTTATTAGAATACGTAAGAAAGATTCTCAAATTTTATGCCGTTTCGAAACCGTTATATAGTTTGAAAAATGTACCGTTCTACCATTTTTTATCTACGGAAACGTATTAAAAATATACGTATATGATACATT
>DWTF01000095.1:0-16442 GCA_018250225.1 Udranomia kikkawai
GCTGGGGGCCCGTGGCATTTTGCCGACTTGCCACCCTGTAGTTACGCCACTGGCCATTAAGTATTCCAGCTTCAATATCACCTATCTACCCAATAAATCCTACTGGCAACTAGAATCATCAAAACCACATATTCTAGATAGCATGTTTTTTGGAACTTCACACTTCTGTTGCAAGAAAATTTTTAGCTATATTATTACCTGATACCAATAAGGATCTTCAGGGTTCTCTCGAATCATAGTCGCTACAAAGTCTTCATTTGTGTCCACAAACTTGTCAATGAGCCCACATATCTCAGTCTTGTTGGAGCAATATCTATGAATCATAATTATCTATCCATTAATTATACTCTGACAAGCCCAGACCCAATTTTAGGGGGAGATATTATAGGATATTTGATTCAATTACTGGAAGATCCATAAGTCATTCATCCTTTTCAAAAAATATTCCTTGGAAAACTTGGAATGATTGTTTCAGAAAGATGTAGCTTGAATCAAAACATTGTGAGATGAATGCGCATGCAAAACTGGTCTGTGTAGCATTGAAGATGGGAGGCATCTAAAGGCTGATGGATGGATGATGATGATGATGGACATGATTAGTTACCCTTTTAGCATGTTCTGCCAGTGCATCCATATGAGGTCCCGGGTGAGGTAGCCCTCCAGGTAGCCGGCAGCATATGCTTGCTTCTCATCACTAGTGTCCACTGATGTGTGCAACTCCAAGTATGCCCAACTAATACAAATACATTTTAAGTGATCAATAGTTAGAACTCAGATATACTTGTAAACATTTGAAAAAATACAACTGGAACATACAGAAACCAATTCAATTTTTACTTAGAATTCTAGGGTCTAATAAAGATTTAGTAAAGATAGGTGTTTTTAAAATCTTTAACAAAACCTTAGTCCATAGTTATTGCAACGGGAAATAAATATGTATTGATTATTATATGGAAATATCTATTGAGCTAGTTTAAAAGAATATTTACACTTACCCAGTTTTATTAATTGCATTGGTGTAAGTAGCCCGGGCCACGTGCAAATCAGGTATATCGTGGGAGTGATCGCTCGTACGCGCCACCGGCTTTCCCTTCTCCCACAACACATACCCATATTTACTCTCAGACACCACCGAACATAATAACAGTAAGAAAGTAATTTTAAAACCCAAAGGCATTGTAAGTTTTAATAAAATATTTCTGCGAGTGTAAGTTCAAGTCAGTTCAACAATTTCCGTTGTTGTATTGCATACCTTATCAGTAATGTTGTTTACATTTAGATTATTTAACTGTAAACAAAGAGGAAATATAAATCTATGTCTCGTTTCAGTGTTTGTAAATAAATAAATTTGCCGTATTTTGATGTCATGTGTCAAACGTAACACGTTACGTCAAAGTCAAAGTGACAAACTATGGTGTCAATGGATTAAATAGGTACCTACAATGCAGAAAAAATATTTCCATAATACATTGTATCTGATTATTTATGGAACTATTTTTATCGTATACTATCGTGCTGCCTTGCACATTATTTCCTTTGTGAGGGTCGACAATGGGTCACAGCTCAGAGGTATTGCACCCCTGCATGCGCGATTACCTGACGGCCGTCCGCTTCCCCGGGAATTTTAAGGTCTGTCTGCCCTCGGACCCCTGGGGATCCACACCCTTAGACCCTAATTCGGATATACAGCCGCCTAAAACTTGGGACACATCACAAGGACGTTGGGACGAGGGTCGTATTCTTGTTGAGAATTGCCTAGGTAAAGAGAGTTACTTCGAGACCCGTAATTTCTGCGGAGCCAAGAAGGCGCAGAAAGCTGAAGCAGACAGAATATCATTTGATTCTTGATTCACATCACAAGCTTGCCCAGCATACCTAAATGTATCTACATGATTTGTAAAATAAAAACATTATGTTATACTAAGAAATATTATTGATTGTTTCAATAGTAATCAAACTGATGTAATTGAAGATCATTCTTATGCGAGGATATATAAAGTAAATACCAAACAATCCAATAGTAGTTCTTAAATACTTACTTACTGATTTATTTAATGCTTATCTAAATAAACGGGATTATGTTACATGAGGTAACTTAATTAGTACTTTGGTAGAATAGTACATAACTGTTATGACCAATATTAGTTTAATGTTAGTTGTTGAAAAGATACTTAAATGTAAGACGGATACGATGCAAGATGTACTAGCAATTGATTCACAGGATTACTCATACTTTACTCATATACAGAAATAAACTGATATATATCATGCAGTATAGTATTCAAAGTTTATTAGTTTTTGGAAAATTCATAAACGTTGTCAGTAAATTCTCGAATGTTATATAGGCCATTCAGCTCCTCCGTATTGGATAAAATAGTGGTAAAATATTAGGGCATTTCAGGCAAATAGAGCCAAATTTGATTACAAGAAAACTGTGTAATACCGACATTCTGCATTTGATAATCCTAAAGCTTTATTGTGCTACTTAGATACTGCTAAATAAAATGTAGGCTATAAATCTTATACCTACTTATAATTTAGTTGCAGGCTCCGCGCGTGATGCGATTCACTGCGTTGGATAAAGAGGAGGCATACACACACATATCGTTCTATTTTCCTTTAATCAGTCATGTAGACATGCTCACGATGTACAAGATTTAACTTCATTTCACTTAACTTTCAGTAAAGTGAAGTGGCGTGCCTAAAAATTAATACAATTGCAGAATTCGCGGGAGAAAAACGAACTAAGCTGAAACAAAATTTAAGACTATAGCATAGATCTATTCACATATAAATACTATGACTACTGAAATAAAATTTGAGTTGTACATAAAAATATCACGTTATGAGTTGCGCTACTGTTCTAGTTGAGGCTAATATTGGTTCTGTTGCGAAAAAAAAACACTAGGATTTTCAAAAATGTTTCTGATATATTTTTTCTTCGTATATTTTGTTCAAATCTCATAAATAGCCATATTATCTAAGTAATATCGTGTCGAGCACGTGTCTAATAGCTAATAGTCAGGTGGCAACGGTCAAGTTGTCAGTGATTTTATTACGCTAGACTTTGATCTATCGATGTACCAGTCATTCGATTGATATTATTGTAGATATATCATTGCGTGATGTCAATTAAACATATGGTTAAAATATCACGGAGATACTTGGGTTTGGTTACAACGAATATAAGTTATAACTATTTTTATCACTATTATTGAGAGTCGAGAGTTACAATGAAACGATTGTCAGATTTTTATCTTATCTTAATCTAGATATGTAGGTGTTTGCATGTTGTTTTTATTGCCTATCTGATGTAATGTATTCACTACTGTCAATAAGCCAACAATCACATAGTCAAGTAAACGATGCTGCCCATGAGAAAAAATGTTAAAGGGTCCTAAATTAAAAAGGGTCCTATTGCGCACTATTCGTACAAATAAGATATTAGTGTTGGGGTAGAGTTGATGTAGAGAAATTAATTAAAAGCAAATTGGTGCAGATACACTGATTTTAAGGATAGAACAGGAGTTTTACCTGCAATATATTTGGAATTAGTTACAGCTGCCCATTGACACTGATTAGTTAAAATCTGATGAATTGAATCGGTTGTTACTACAATTATCTTAAAAATAAAATACAAGTTATAATTTAGTAAGTAATTTTACTACCGCCGTAAAGTACAGGTCTAAATATAACTTTATAGTATTTACTCTAATACCTACGTCATAGTGAACACGTGTCAATGTTAATTCAAGCTAACTGCTGAATAGCGAACTCATCAGAAACCCTATTGCACCGGACTGATCCATTGACGTATTGATCGATTAATAAATAAATAGTATCCATCATCGCGTCTTGACAATGAAAATCAACTCATATGTTGTCATCAGATGTATCGATGTAGAGTAATTTTGGCATCCACATTGTACTAAAACTGGAATTAAATATATATTTATGTAAGAAGAAATGCAAGAGAGTGATCAGATAGGGTTGTTTTTTTGTAAATATTTGATTCTGATTTTGATTTTCTCTCTTTATTTTGCTTGCGTTTTTCACTGCCAATTTTTACGGTTAAATTTGAAACTTGTTTGTAGTGATTTTTTTTTAAATCTATGAACTCAATAATGTTTTTATTATCAGGCGGTGGTGGACTCACGACGACTCCTGTATCTACATGTTGTTCGACTACGTTTGTGGTGGGGAGCTTTTCTCCTACTTAAGAAATGCTGGCAGATTCAGCAATACTATCGGTAACTTCCTCTTTTACATTTATCAATAACAACTATAAAAGGCGGCTATTATCATAGCAGATTGTAGGTGGTTAGACCCTTTTACCGGTCAACTCCAGAGGCACCGCCTCCGCATCTATTTCTGCCTTATAGCAGCAGTGTTGTTGCTGTTGTGTTCTGGTTTGAAGGGTGTGATTAGGGAGACATACCTAACCGAGACGTCCTAACTTGGTTTTTTTTACCGCAATTATCAATCCCAAATTTAAAGAGGCTTTTGATAAAAATAACAGATTTTTTCTTGTAAACTAACTTACTTACTTACTCACTAATAAATATTAAATTACAATATAAAATATACTTTTTGTATTATACTTGTAGACAAATAAATCTCACCATGAGATATTATTATGATATACCTCAATAATATGATATTCAAAATTATGAGTCACACTTTTTTATAATCTGAGTAAGCGTAAGCAATATTCGTCCGTGAGTGTTTAATGCATTATTTTTATCCTAACATCCAGTAGCAAAATTATCGTAAAATTAATTCATTTCAGTGGCGCGAAGCGTCTTTTGACGTATAACGGCGTATTTTGACAAAGAGTGAAATGAAATCGAGTAAATAACTCGTCATAAAATGACAATAAAAAAGTCACAGATTTTATTTATATCCTAATTACAGTGATTTATTTTAGTCAGGTCAAGTTATGTAGGAAAATTTTGACGTCATTTCAACGTATCCATCAGTCTAGGTGGCGTGAGACGCAATCGCATGTACGCATGTCGCATGGCGCCCTAAAATGTGGACGATGTATAATTTATCACTACAGAGATTTTATAAGCAATTACGCGGTTTCAAAATATGTGAAATATGACACGGGCGGAATGAAGTAAAATTACACTGATTTTGTAGGTTTCACCATTTAATTCATTTGAAATGAAACGAAATCTCTAAATTTGCCCCAAAAATGTTATACCCTTAATTGTGTGTATAAACTAGAATTGAGTCGTTATAAATCTATATTTTTATAGTTTTAGAAATAGTATAATAGCAAAACCCCTAAAAGAAAACGTTAATCGTGTACTTGTTTTATTCAAATAATTACTTTCATGACAAGGCAATATAATCGGAATTCGAGTCGTGTTGAAGTTCGTGCGAGCATAGTCATTACAATTTACACGTAGCACGCGAGTCCTACTCTAGTTGTTCGGGAGATTTGAGAGCCACGTAGTGTGTTTTCTAATGTAAAGCTAGTAAAATATTTTATTTTGGTTTTCATCGTTATGTAATGTTAAGATTGACCGTAAAACTTTTTTCGGGACGCACGCCGTTGCCAAGATCAGTTCGATTGTTTGGACAAGGAACGCCATAAAACAATACTACTAAATGTAAATGTACGTTGTCTCTCTTGACAGTTATAGTTTAGATCAAACGATATGCTAATAAAGGATTGTAAATAGATTCTGTATGCGCAGTTGGATCAATCAAAATCGATAGTTTACATGATTGTGATTAATGAACATGGGCTAGAGATTGTACAACGTGAAGTTCAATCTACGGATGATTCAGATAGTAGTAAATACTTATATTACCTATATCATATTTTTAACTGTTTGTATTCGTATTATTGTTCATGTAATGTTGATATTGATTGCCTACCCATACGAGTATATTAGAAATAAAAAGTTTATTTTTTTGACCCATATTATTTATCGATTTTTATTTAAACAGTAGGTCGTAGGTATTTTAATGTCGAGGCCTTATATTTCGCACCCAAATTGATGACTAATGTTGATTTATCGGATCCATATGACTTGGAAGTTCATTCGACCCCTCAATGACACCGTTAAACTCGGAAAAGTTGAGAATATGGTAATAGCACTTGACAGCTGAGCGCAGTGTGGAGCTGTTTAGCTGTCAGCAGCTGTTTCTGTTATTAACCAGTTTGTAACCAAATGTCGGGAAAATAGCAGGTTGAAGCGAAGCATACAATCCCGCACTTGACCACCATCCGAACGGTTAAATGTGCCTTATACTCTTTTACTTTTTTACTTCTTGACATTGCTAACTTTGTAGGTCGTTCACGATACACAGCGACAGTATGTGTTTCAGTAGGAGTAGGTAATTATACTACTAATCTGCGCATGTACACGCGACTGTATTTCTGGAGAAAGGACATGAAGTGGACAGAAATAGGCGGTCAATGACGCGAACGAGTGTAGTTGGTTGGTTTCCAGTTGAATAGATTTTAGTATTTTTTGTGACGTTGTTTTCCATGGAATAATTTTACAATATGATATTACATCCATCAGTTCCCGGCAATAAAACGGGTCTGTGATCAGTAGTCAGCTGCCAGATAGCCAGACAACATGACGCCGCTCGTGCGCTGTTTCGCGCGTTGTTTATGCGACTATTCCTGAAGCAAATAATTGTATTCTCGTCCTCTTTAGCCGGTTTACGTATGTTTGAGTATCGTAAGCGCTCAAAACAATCTCCAACGCGGCTTTCCTCGTTTTGAAATTAGCGATGCGAGTCGCGTGATGGTTGCTTGATGAAAAATTGCTTGTCCTTACGGATTTTTAAGTTGTCTAGAGACAGGGCCTCCTACTTACGGCTCCTACACATTTTGCATCAACGAGTCATCGCCTCTAACATGGTCATCAGGGTTATGCCAGGGTATTCGCGGTGTAATTGTCATTTTTTTTATTAATAAGTTCTGTAAGAGAACCAAATGGTGGTTTGGAATGATACTTACTTACGGCTAATGTGTTCCGTGATATCCCAGCTTTCGGTGTCTGAAACATATTCATGAAAAACAAAATTACACAACACCTTTAAAATCTAATTAAAACAAAAAAATGGAACGTATGATTGCTTTTTTAAAATTTAAATCTCTTCTAACCGTTTTTGGATCGGTATATTTTTAAACATTGTAGAAAAAAGTATATATTATGTTATACATACATACATAGTATATTTGCTTCAATGAAAAATTGAACCTGGGATAATTTCCACGGAAGTAGTATATATCCCAGACAGACATGATGGGTGGGTCACATTTTTTGACATATCTAAACCGACATATGGATGACAGCTCATCATGATAAGAATGTCGGTGGCGCAAGACAAGTCTGTGTTTTGTAGAAAAATCCCTGATATTTGATAAGCGAGATCAAAATAACGCGTATTGAGATAAAAAGGAATTCCAGCATCATTACGGGTTTTTCTCAGTCTAGACCATATAAGATATTAGAATGTTTTTCACTGAATATATTTGATTCATCAGTTTTAACAAGTGTCCAAACGTTAAGTATAAAAATAGAATAATAATGTATACATGATATCAAGCAAGATCGTTTGCTATTTTCGTAACTTAAATAAATTTGGCATAAATCTTTCGACGCATGAATATAAATAGATTTTATCATGAGAAAGTTCCAGGTTTATCCAAAGAAAAATTTGCATAATCCGATCAATTTGTGTGATGATAAAATAATAACCTCCCTTTCTCAAATTACGTGTTTTATCAAAGAAACTTGACTACGGATGAACGCCCAACCTCATTGAACCAGTTGCAGCAAAGTGCTTATCATGACTACATATTCAAATTTTATAGCATTGATTTCCGAACATTAAAGCAATACAATTAATTCTACTCTAATTTATTTTCTCTTCTAACTGTGAGCCCAAGAACTGGAAATGGATAAAGTGTAACGTTCTAACAACATTTAAATGAGTGTTTCGATCGTTTTGGAATAGTTTGGAGAGATGATGTCATGAGGCGAGACCTCCATAACCGACGCGCGTCGCCCACCGCGATGTGATTCATTCGATACCATCATTCACCAGTTTCTAGTTGTCATCCGCCTAATGCTTATTTATCAAATGTATATATGTACAAGATCGTGTTAGAAATAAAAAAATTCTATGCATTGAAGAGCGATCAAAACTCGAAAAACTCGAAATCGCTTTAAACCCATTTAAATGGATTCTCTAAAGAAATTTAGTAAGACTAACTAAATTAAATTTAGTATTTATTAATTTCCATAAAAAAAACAAAATGCTTGTCTCATTGTTGTGAAAACTTAAAAAAAGTTATCATCTGTAACAATAATAGAAACAATAAATTCTATGATAACTTAAAAATCACCATTTTCATGCACCATTTGCTAAATCTAATTAGAGATCGATGTTTTATAATCTTTGCCTGTATAACGGGTGTCTGTTTGCTTATCGCCAAATTGAACAGGTTCCGCTCTGATTAGCGGAAGATCGATAAAAGGAAGAAATTCTAACGTATGATTAATTACGTATAGTGTGTAACGTGGGTATTATTGTGAAAGACGACAATTTTCTGTGGCGCGAACCGGCACTAATAATAATACAGCGAAGTGAATCTCTACTTCCACGACGTTGGCAATCATTGACTTTATGAACGCAAAAATAAACGTGATTTCTTTTTTCTCTATCGCCCCGCTTTTAAAAAGTATTACGCGATAGATCGTATCTATTTAAGTGTTTATTAGAACAGTTGTTTCTTGTCGCGTCGAAGAGGGGTTTAATTCAGTTGTGCGGTGTGATTTCTTCCGTAAACAAAGCTAGGAAAAAAACTTCTTAGACAGAAATGCGTCGTACGTGTATGCATATTATACTTATTGTATTATTATAAAACTTATGCAAAAATTTCCATTTAGGATAAAATGGAAACGGCCTAAGTTAATACGTAGATGACTAATATAAACATTATAATGTTACCAATGTAATGTAACTAATTTATTGTAACTATGACATAATATTGAGAGACTTAATTAATGTTGGGAAAATCGAGAATACATTTTTGTTAAATAAACGGAGGAACTCTCATTTGAGGATTTCTCATAATTCTCATGATAATAAATTATTTTGTTCTCAAAAGAAAACGATGTGCGAGAAACTGAACGTCTCAATGTGATGCTAATGAACGCCTAATTTGAAAATATGTTGCACATTTGCGTTAAATGCGCCGTCATGGGAAAAGTGTTTGCTTTGTGAAGACGCTTTCTGCATCTTTATTGCACCAGGAAAAGGGTTAATGATACTTATTCTTGAAAAACCATATGATTATATCGTTTGCTTCTTTTTGTGAAGTTCGTTTTATCATACACAAATATAAAAAAGAAATTTCAAATATTATGAGTGTTAAGCATAAAATCCTGTCTTTATTTTTATCCACACGTAAAACTGGGTATTCATGGTTGAAAAACTTCAAGCGACATAATGAGAACTTGGTTTCTTTGAATTTGTTTAAAGAATTTGGATGGCTCGAGAAGCACATAAAATGTGTATTAGCAATAAACCAAATATTGTTAAGAGTAAATCCACAATTCTGGGGGATTTTTATGACCAGCGATAACTATCGAGTGAAATACAAAATAAATATTATTTTAAAAAGATTGGGGCGTTTCTTTACATGTCAGTATATTATAAAGCTTTAAAAATTAATGGGCAACTTCTTTAACCTTTTAATATCGAGGTTATAATTATAATATTTGCCAATTTTATTATTGGATAAACTATCACGTTTTATATTCTTGAAATCCAACTATAAAGAGTGCATAAACCAAGCGTGTTCTGAACAACGTTATAAATTTAAAAATTAAGGATATTAATATTACTAGAATCGACAAGACATATAAACCAAATTCTGCATTCAATTTGCATAGGAAGACAATTATTTTTTTAGCTACTTTCTACCAAACGGTGAGCACATTTTAAGGAATTTATTGCTTATTAATATTCCATTTGTTTTTTTAGGAAATTTCTACGCTGCAGAAATAGTTTCGGCGCTGGAATACTTGCACGCTCGAAACATAGTATACCGGGATTTGAAGCCTGAAAACCTGCTGTTGGCAAAGGATGGCCATTTGAAGATCACAGATTTCGGCTTCGCGAAGAAACTGACAGATCGCACATGGACCCTTTGTGGAACACCCGAATACCTCGCTCCTGAGATCATACAGAGCAAGGGTCACAACAAAGCTGTCGACTGGTGGGCATTAGGTTAGTAAGATTCAGTTTGTCTCCCTCCTTTTCTGTTCTCTTTTGCCAGTCTCTATTATATTCTCCTCTATTTTTTTTTATTAGGTACGGCAATAAACTTTATTGTAGGGCTAGAAAGAGACAAAGCATATACCATAGATATTTTTATATTCTTTTGAAGTCTCTACTTTGATAATGAAATAATGAACGTAAATTGTACTACAGCACTAAAAGCTTGGTAATATAATTCGATTTTAAAACAATGTTAATGAAGAAGTAAAATTCGTTTAGATGTATTTATTTAGTAAGTAACCGTGATGGTTCTGGCAAATTACATGCAAATACCTACTCGTCACTACTCTTTTTTCACATTACGCTCAGTGTCGTGGCACTGAACAATGTCTCTGTTCCTTATTGTTTTGTCATCGCCTATTTATTTAAAGTGAAGTATTTTCAATTTCTTTTTGACTATTATGTAAGGTTCAGTGTAATTGCGGAGTGCGTACTTCGCTTCCTGCTTTTGTGAAGTAACGTAGAATGTACAGATATTCTCTACTATAAGGAAAGTCGGGAAACACAGGATACGGTCAGGAAAATAATGCTCATTCGTGTACTACTTACTACTAATGTTAAATTTGACCAGACTTTGGCACTGAAGTGATCATGATTTTGTCAGGCGGTAATAATCTTTGGATGGTTTTAAGAATTCAAACCCATCTAAACTTAGAGAACTTGGCATAGAATTCATTTATTATGATATTATTGGACGTCGAGGTAGGCGTCAATAAAAAACGGGTTAATCCTTAATGCAAGACTGAACGTTAATATTGGCATACAACTTTAGATATTTTCGCGTCACTCGTACGTAAAGTTGGTCTCAACACATCACATTACTTTCGAAAATTGGATTGGGTTTACGTAATGTTTTATTTTATTGCGTTTGATTTATGTATATTATTATGTAATATTTGCATTTTTAAGAGAGCTAAAAATGAGAGTAGGTACATGTTCTACGTACATTTAGATTCTAGGTATCTAGAAGAGTGAGCTTTTCAGCGCTCAAATAAATTGATTGAATACGGAACAAATATCCGTAAAGATTACTTCTTATTGGCCATCTTGTTAATCACTCCAGTTAAGTCAAAGGGCTTACGTCAGTAGTGCAATGGGTAGGTATTATCTTGCGATCTCTCGAATGTAAGTCTAATAACCAACTATATACCTAAGTATCTTAATTTTTCTCAGTGTCCATTATTTGACCTTTATTCAACGAATAAAGGTCCAAACAACCTAAAAGGTTTGAGTGCAGTGAACTTTGATATTTAGAATAAAACCTTGCCGTGCCTATAAGTACAACGATTCTATACGAGTCACTTGAACAATGGTCTTATCCTTTAATTGATCTTCAAACGTTTAATCATGAAAAAACAGGTCTATTTTACTGCACTGAAAAATAACACGCTACAAAAATTTCTCGTAAATCGTTTCTTTGTTTACAATATGAACCATGTCACGCTACTTACTCATTGAAGTGAAGGTCAAAATTGTTTTAGCACGATACACGAAGCGCTACTGTTTGTACTTGTCATAATATAATTTACCCTCATTTATTAGCTTGCAGTTTACAGAAATTAACACGGAAATCTTCGTGTCATTATCTTCTAAGTGCTTTTAATCAATCATGGAAAATGCAATTTGGTATGAGTTCAAAAAACAAAATACGCAGAATATGTACCTACTCGGGCTTTTTTTACTTAAATAAAGATTCTTACACTCGTAAGTACGCCCGAAATCAAAAGGGATTAAGTAACAAATATGCAATAAAGAATATTTTATTACTTTAATTTTTTCATTAATGGTATCGTTATTATCGTATTTTGAAATACCGCTCGATCATTTTAAATACCTAGTGTTGTATATCATTTTATTTCTCTGGTAAATTACTTTTGATGACTAAGATTGACTGCTTTAAAATTTAATTTGCCAGACCGGACCCGCAATCTGGTTTGAAAGCAGAACACATTGCCACAGCGAGTTTTATTATATTTAAATTAATAATTCAAATTTCTAAAAATAAAGTATTTTCGGATATATTTGTAACGATCAAAATGACTACTGAAGTTAATACAAAAACGGAACCACTTAAGTAGAAACATTTTAGGGCATTAATGTAAAAATGGACTCGGTAAATATACTATATACATCAAATGTTATGATTTTCTGCATTAATTTTTCACTAATTGTAACAATCAAAGGTGTGATAAGATTTATCTAACTGAACATATTAGCATAAAAGTACCACTCATGTTTGAACAAATAACGATAATTTATAGCCCTAATTGATAAATGATAAGCACGTGCGCTATTAATATTTCAATATGTTAGGAGTTTGTTTACGATAATGGGAAAGACGATCTAATTTGAATCATGTGTTCTTGTCCAAAAAGACGATATGACACGACGTGGTGGTCGATACGCTACATGTATAATTGTTTGCGATCGTCTGTCGTCCGTTGGGTTGTCACCAGTCGCCACTGGCCACTGGCCATAGGGCATCGACGAGGCGAAGCTTAATGTAATGTTTACAACATAATTATTAAATGTTCTGGTGATATATTCCGCCGCCCGCACTTGTATCGCTACGGTGCCTGACGTATAAATGCGCCACAATAATTTATAGCATGGCACACCGCGCATAGACATATACATAGATGTACCACTTCGCGCACCCTTGACATCGGATTACGGACAATATCTATTCTATATTGTGTTCCAACACAGTAGGTTTAGAACAGTAGCGACGAAAAGTGGGTTAAGATGTAAAATAGATCCATAATTACGCTGCCAACAACCAAGTTGTATAAACCTGCAGGACCGGGTAATTAAATTGCTCGCAGCAAGTATTGTAAGCAGTGGTCAACTCGGTTATGTAAACGGTATAAATATCAAACATTGAATATAGTGTATAATGTAAATGCAAGAGAAGGGGCTTTAGGTGGAGGAGGAAGAAAATGCGATTTGAAAAGTCTTGTACCTACACTAGATACTAAAATATGTTGTTCTACCTTGAATGTAAATCTACTTTACGCTTCATATTAAGTTTCGATGTAGTTCTAGCTATTAAAATTACGACTTAAGAAATATAAGGGTATGTAATTAAAGGGTGTAAAGTAAAGGGTATTGTATTTGTAACAACCATACCGAAAAAGCAGGTTAGGGATACTCTGGTTGGGGTACCATCAGCTAACTTTCAAATTAAATGACGTTGTTTATTTGTCAGTACGGATTACCGGTTGATGGTGTTAATGTAATAATTGAATGCTCTTACTGTGCCAGTTATTTGGCGTACAGATGTTGGTTAGTTAATATTAGCTGTGGGATAGCTTAAACACTAATCCGAAAAAGAGAAGTGGGGAAATGCATTGTGGCTTTTTTCCACATCAAGGAAATTGTCCATATCCCGCAAAGGACTACAAAACTTATTTAATCAGATTTAGTACATGTAGGTAAATGCTTTGTCTTTCCAGGTGTACTCATATATGAGATGTTGGTTGGTTATCCACCGTTTTATGACGACAACCCGTTTGGAATCTACGAAAAGATTCTTAATGGACGAGTGGACTGGCCAAGACATCTCGACCCTGTCGCCAAAGACATCATCAAGAAACTGCTGGTTCAGGATAGGACCAAACGGATTGGGAACATGAAGGTAAGTCGTATCGAATAGTTGATGTTCATGTAGATTATAAATTACGGATTACTTAAATTTGAATTAAATTTACCTACTCTGTTTTAGAAAAAAATATTACGTAAGACTTTCAACTTCAATACAAAAATCGAATCTCTATGGATGGAACGAAGTTGTAAACCTAACATTAGCAAACCTGTTTTTCATTGACACTAGGAGATAGGATTGTTGTATGTCTGTCCTGTAGAGTTGTTTTTCGCAAATATTAAAAACACTAGGAGTATCAAATTTCTTAGTACACAGTCTTGACGATAATAAGTTTAAAAATGGCACACTGTTACATGAACTAAGCTGATATACGAGGGTTTTGTGTATGAATACGGAACCCTAAAAATGGATACACCTATTTTGTGCTGTTGAAGTTGGCAGCTATCCAGCTGTTCGCTTACAATTCTTTAACGAATACTTGACATTTGCACAGTACATTTGATAGCAAAATTTACAAATAGTTACTCTTACAATCAGACAGTTTCAAATCTCTCAGGAGTTATTAGCCACAGACTCGATCGTATATTACAAAACTGTGTTTTAGGAACGTGTCTCGCATATTTTGTTCGGTAAAATATATCCATCTACTTTATTAGTATCGGTAGTTTAAGATGGACGATTTATTATCAGTTATTTCCGACTATTCGTTAATTCAATACATCTCCGCGGTAAAAACTAGAAGTATTAAAAGTGCAATATTAAGTATATTTCCGTCACATGTCGCTTTTCCTCTGCGCGCGGGAGAAATTGACATGCGCGCACATACGCACCGCATTACTAAGTAAAGTGGAGAGTTTGCCATACGGGAATGTGTATTTAAACGACTGCAGTTTCTAGTGGTTGCTTGTTTTCACCGAGCTTTTTGTCCACGTCGCGGAGATGTTTAGAAAGCCATCAGTCAGGTGTCCGATCGGCGGCGACATCAAAAGTCGCTGTCCGCAACGGGTGACTTATATCGCGACAAAAATACACGCCACTTACCTAATGCCCCCCACGTTGAAGCTACTCCCTTTTGAGACACATGAATCAATATACGCAAATTGGATATATGAAATAAATTTGATTTTGACGCGTCGCTTTAATCCAATCATCCGTGTTTGTTACGTTGATCCACTTATTCGTGCAATTTAGATACGCTTTGATCCAATCCCAAAATTGATGGACCACGCGCGATTTTTAGGGCACTTAGTGGTATTCTCGGAGGGTCGCCACCTAATTATAATAAGAGTTAGTGGTTAACCCGTTCCAAATATTGGATCTGCCTAATTTTACGGATTGATGGGATCCAACTACATTAGTACGTCGCATTAGCCAATAATAACAAAGTTGCTCTAATTTTGGCCACTTACTAAATTAATGTTGTGCTGTGGCCGAGTGATGGAGTGAGCGATTGTTTATAGATTCTACTAGCTGCAGTGATGGATTCGTATACAACATTTTTATGACCAAGAAACGGACAAGTTATGGATCGTAAAGATTTTGTAGACGCATAGCGGTTTTTAGACACTTTTGTTTAGGCATGTTCATTGCATATATGTTACGTATAAGTAGTCTAACGTTAGATTGTATCTAAAATAATAGGTATCACACTGCTTTTATTAAAAGTAAGATTTATTTTTTCGCGGGAAACCTAAATTTTATAAAAATGTAGTAAGATTTTTTGTCTACTTTACTTATAAACACCGACAATAATCCGCGCTTAGTTGCGAAGAAATACAGTAACGTAATGCGTAACATGTTTAAAACTCTGTATCTGTAATTCGAGTATGTCTTGTTTAAAAACGGATCAAACTAAATTTATAAATTGGATTAAGAACTTCACAAATAAATCGTAAACGTCCTTGGGGATCATTATTTGTCTTTTTAATGAGCATGACTAAAGATGTACTCTCCCTGAAATCGTATCGTGAAGTATTCACGGCTTTGGTGGAAGGATTTTATAAAAATAAATTTGTCATCTTTGTTCCAGTGCGGATCGGAGGACGTGAAGCGGCACAGATGGTTCAAACACTTGGATTGGGCTGATGTATTTATGAAGAAATTACAGGTTGGTCAAATTACACACGCTTTACGTAAACCTGAAAAATGTGGTTATTTTTTTCACATCTCCTTTTATGTTCTACCGCTGAGATGAAACTTTTTAACGCGCATTTTAGTTTTTAATAAATTCTGAGTTTTTAATAACAATCTGAATAACACTTAAAATTGTTGTGCCACCATGAAAATTGGCAATTACATGTAGTTTAGATGACAATATGGTACCTACCATCGAGCTGGTCTGATGGCAGAATTGGAAAGTGGCTGATGGAACCTTAGACTGCCTAATAAGCGTGTTTTAGTTTTTTAAATTATTAATTTAATATGTACTTCGGATCTCTTGCTACAAACGGACAGAGCTTGGTAGCATGCCGCCATGCTGCTCCAATGCGTGTTGGCCAATTTTTGATTAATTAAG
>DWTF01000096.1:0-16415 GCA_018250225.1 Udranomia kikkawai
GTTGTGTTACTATCATACGTGTGTATCACTGACTGTTACTCGTGGCTTCGTCTCGTGTTGCCAATTATTTTAGTAATGTTTTTTTATGTGTGTCTAACAAGATTGGAAGGAAAAATACGATCACTGAACTCGTCGTGATTATAAAAGTAGTTGGTGCCAAAGGCAGAAAATTAATATGAAAAAGTTCACTGAAATCAATACAGCAGTTTTTTCGCGATGCGTTCAAAACGGAAAACTTTATTTATATAGATGACTAGCTTTTACCCGCGGCTCTGCCCCAATTTTATAAGCCATCCTTTTATTACATCAGTAAAAACCGCATTCAAATCGGATTAGCCGTTTCTGAGACTAGCAAGCACAAACATACAGCCGAACCGACAAACAGACAAAAATTCTGAAAATCATTTTTTTTCTTCATGAAGGCGCTAAAATGGTTTTCACTTACATATCCTCCATGTACAGACAGCATGATTACAGATTTATTATATGTACAGATGTACCATAAGCAGCTCACAGTTCCGTCCAAGTGGAGAGAATTGTTCGTGAAAGCCTTCATAGTACGCTTTTGTTTGACGTTCTGGATGTTAATTCTCTATGTCACTAATTATGACAGCGTTGTACTAATGTAACTGAGTATTAATTATGTAGTACTGAAGTACAAGTAACTTGCTTTCCACCCCCGACTTTTATTCATCGTTATAATAAAAAAAAGGAATATTAAGCGTAGGTTAGATAATTCGGGATTACTCCTAGAGGGAGATTTTCTGCATTGAAAGAAATTGAATCTAAATTAAATTAAAGAATATTGCGACAAACGATCCAAAAAAGCTTCAAAATAGCCGTTAAGGAATACCGAACACGCACCATTGACATTATAAAAAATATTAAATTATTCAATTTATATAGATACCTATGCTATTTAACTGGACCTTATGAACGGACTATATGAGTCATTATTAGCGAATGTTAACATAAGAATGTCATATCTTTCGGGCGCTTGTGCAAAACATAGTTTTCGTGACCCGAATGAGATATTGATGAGAGCATAGTTGTTGGATGCGCGTTCCGACTGATGATATAATTTATATAATAAGTTTGACTAGAACTCATCTTCCTTAACTTGACTTGATGAGTGTCAATATTTTATACCAGTTATGTACTACTACGCTCGTTAAAAAAGTTATTTTTTGCCTATGATAATAAGACATTGATGATGATTAAGAATAAGATTGATCGTAGGTGGTCATGCGGCCATGGTCCGTGATCAGAGAATGTCACGAGTCAATCAAAAATATGTAACTACAATTACCAAGTTAAAACATAACCCAGAATAAAACAGCAAAAACACTACTGTTATAAGGCAGAAATAGGTCTAGCGGTTGTGCCTCTGGAGACGAACCACGATGTTCTACCACCTTCAAAACTGCTGATGATAAGAAACCATAACCGTCCAGCACCCTATCTACGTTCATCGTCAGATCTACTACATACCATTTAACTAATCCAATTAAATGTATTACGTTAGTTATAACACAAATAATTGGAAATGTTAAATGATATAACGACGTTGTGGAATCATATATGAATTATTCACCGCAATCTATCGCCATTATTATAATATCTGACTAATTCCGAATTGAGATGACCTAATTCGTCGTCCAACTATGGCTCTTATAAATACGATCGAGGTCAGTGTTAGCGCGAGTAAATTTAAGAGCATCTTATCTCTCGACCGCATGAATAAGATGATAGTCTTGTGATATAAAAAGCGGCCAAAGAGCATAATTCTCATAAAGTAAGAAAATAAAATGAAATGAATCACGTTGGAAACGAGTTGTAAAATAAATAGAGAGGTATATTTTTTCGTGTAAATGGCGTAGGAAATTGCTATTTTTGTGATGCTGCTATTGTTGTTATTAAACTAAAACCTAATAATTCAAACGATATGAAAAGAAACGAATAATAAAAAAGGTTCCGTAATTAGTTTGGGTCAGCATAAGTTTGGTTTGAAAAGTGAATCTTTAACTACAGCGAATTTTTTTTATACCTCTCAACTTTTTGAACTGCATGTAGACTACACTTATCAAACTCATAAAGATCTAAGATAACATAATGCATTAATTAATAACTCTTATAATTCTCAAATTAATAATTCTAACAACCGAAATACAGCTACTACAAAAACTGAAACAAACTGAAATAAGCAACGAAATATGAAAAGTTAAACAGATTGGTTAACCACGCAAGCAAAGAAAACATTGTTAAAATTTATGTTTATTGAAGTTTCCTCAAAGCGAAAGCAATTTGCCGTGAGCGGTTCCACGCAAATAGAGGCAAGAATCTTATTAGGGAAGTGATTTCGCTCCTGATCCAGTGTGCCACCTTGGTAATTAATGGTGAGCGAGGCTCTACAAGGACTTAAAATGACAACTGTTTGAATTCGCTCGACCCTATTTATGCTAAATGAGTGCCCCTTCTGTACGTTGCATTGAACGTCAAATAAATTAAAATAAACATAAACACCGAAGACTTCGCCGAGATGAAATTCACGATTCGCGTCGTTATTTCGCTGGTTTATTATACCTACCGCTGGCAAAGGATAAATCCCAGTAAAATTTCGTCAAACAAAATGGTCGCTCGAAAACGTAGGTACTAGGCACCACTACTCTTTTCAATCCACCACAATAACCATTCAAAGTTTCGGAATCGTGCACTGAAATGCGACAAAGTCCTTTAACAGAGGTGGCTGCGATATCGGGATAGTTAACTGGGAATGTGACAATTGCATTTTTACACGACGACGGAATCGCAAAACCCGGTCGGGAACAAACCGGTACCGAGGGGCGATCTCAAAAGACTTCCTAGAGTGAAAAGCTTGTAAAGGCGCTTTAAAATGGACGTAAAAAATCAGGTCGCAAGCACAATGCGAGCCGCAGAAGCAATTTGTCTTCTACTAGCATGAGCACAGCCACATTCCTAAATAATTAACGTCGAAACTTTGCCGGTGATACTTTGGAGCCGGATTAAGGCGTCTGAGAATTAGAGATGCACAATAATCTCAAACTACGAGCGCGATTAAACTGCGCCGCCTCCTTTTTTATTTAAATGTTACCTACTATTTACACTTGCAGAGGTTAGACCCAGTTTCCCTTTCTCATTTTTCTTCAGATAACGACGGCCATTTGGCTGGTCGCTTTGTGCATTTTATTTGTTGAGAAACACAATTCTTGCGTTTCATGGCAATAATCATTCTTCTTGGGTAATTTGAATTTTTATTGTAGGATTTTAGAGTATCTAAATCCTATCTTGCAGTAAGTATTAAGTATCGACAATATATTAAGAAATAAGTATCTAATCGTAATTGAAAGTGTTAGAACCTTTTACGGTTCGACTCCGCAGGCACCACCGCTTTACTTTTTTCTGCCTTACAGCAGGGTTCTTACTGTTGTGTTCTGGTTTGAATGGTGTGGTCAGGGAGACATATTTAACCGAGGTGTTCCACCTTAGTCCTAAAGGGTAGCAACGCATTTGTAGTAGACTAAAGAAATAACTTCAATCCTGTCTTAAGTTGACTCTAGATGTTGACGCCAGACGGGTGGCAGTGACCACTTACTTTTGCTACCTAGAATTCATAAAAAAATGGTGGATCAACGTTACTCGACTCCGGGTGAGATATGTGATATATTGAAAAATATACGTCTCAAAATTATTTGATTGAGAACATACCACGAGAGATTTAAACAATGCCCGTTCTACGAATAATCACGATGAAATTAATATCTGGTACCCGAAATACGTAGAATCCAATAATACCCGTGTTTCGTGCGAGCTGTGGTTTTGATTTTAAACGGAATAATTAATAACTGAATATGCATGCTTCCAGCAAATAAGCTGTAATAGATACACCAATTAGGGTACCACGATGAAATTATTTCGTTTAATAGTCACGACATCACTATGTATAATGTAGAAATGTAATAAAATATTATGCCGAAATTCGTCTTAAAATATTGTTATAATAACGCATGTACAAATAGTTATCTATGTAAAGACGTACGAGTATATCATATACTGGCGCTGGCGGAAAAGCTGGATACATTTCTAAAAGTAATATTTGTTTTAAAATTATACTGAAGTATTAAGCGTAGAGCTTGAGCGTACAGACCTCATTAATTCAATGAATTTCAAACGTAATTTATATAGACATTCAGCTGAAACGTTTCATCCGGGGATTGGTGAATTGAATTCAATCAAAACTCTTCAACCCTTCTGGATATAATAATAAACCGCTGTCTGTTTGCTGTAAATGATACCTTCGATTTCGGCACATTTAACGTTATGATTTGGTTGTTTTCAGTTTATATTTTTTTGTTTCCGAATTCTTCGAAATTGTATTCCTTTATTTCGATTTTGTGATACACGGATCTTGCATTAAAATGGTAGGTAATTAATGTAATGTAATAAGGTAATTAATTAACTCGTACATATACTGATCTTATGGAAATTTCGGTTTAATAACAGTAAGTAATGAGATAAATTTATTTTCCCAATTCGTGACGCTCACTAAACATTTTCTTTCCACAACTATTCCACTAAGTATTTGGAGATCAAAGTAAGCTTTGAAGACATACCTATAGAGGAGGGGCATTCCGAACGTTTTCATACAAACTGAACTCGAGTGTCAGGGTCGACTTGACATGTTCCAAAGAAATTTACGTTTAAAGCTCTTTGACATGTTACACGTGTCGTGTGAAATATACGATACTAAATGATTAAACAAGTCTCACTTCACAATTTGTGAATTGTGACATGTTATGCGAGTACATGATTAAGCGAGAATTGTTTTTGTTGTAAGTGAGAGTCGTTGGTGTTGTTGAATCCGAGAATCGTCTCGAATTTTGTCGCTTTGTCCGGTCCATTTGCGTAGTGTTACATGTACTTGTTGGAGACCAGTTCCAAAATGAGACATGGTCACTTACACCTCTGGTGTGTAAAAATTAAAGTGCACATCGCTTCGCCACCGCGAGAGTATGAAAGCCAATATTTGTCCGTCGCTCCCTCAGCGGGAGTGTGCACGAGCCATTATGTCAAGAGGATCAGCGCACTGTGTACGTATATTGAAAAAATTGCTACTCGAACGACGTAAACATTGCTTGATCAATATTAGCCAGCCCTTATGAGTCCCCGGTACCGACGGGAATGTTTAATCGAATAATCTGTTTGTTTAATCTATCTCGTGTACCCGTTCCGTTTGTGTATTTATTGATGAAAATAATGTGGAATGAATGTTTGAAAAATAAATTTTAGTACAACAAAATATCCGTTGCAAAGTTATTATTTAGAAGTAATGCAATATTACCGCCAACGCCAAGTACATTTAGACGGACGAATGAATAAGAAAATAAACAATATGAGAACCGAAATCTCATCGGGATTCAGGCGATACGGGAAATGTGGCGAATATAGATTCATCTTGCGGTTCAATATACACATTTATTGGTTCGGTCTCTTTGTGGCAGTTTTCAATATTTCACCGAGCGCCTTCTTTTATATCCGAAACAGCCGCTAAAAGGTTTTGCGAATTGAACTTCGTAAAAAGGTAAACGTTACAGTTGCAAGAAACTGCGATTTTAAAATAAAACTTTTATTTACACGTACTCCTTATATTGCGTTCAACTCTGCCTTATGTGATCTGGTAATACTTCTCGAAATAATGGCTGAGAAAATATTTGATTATTTATTCTCGGCACGTGCCGCTAACACAGCCACGTGTATTGTGAATAAGTAAAATGTATCCTCGTCACTAGGTGGCGAGATGTTGTTAAGTCCTATCATCTATTGCAAATGGCTTCTCTCCTTCGCACGGCGCCGCCTGCACCGAATAATAACGCTATCAAGGATTATGTATAATGGAGTTGACGTAAGCCGTAAAATATTCCCGAGATGCACGCGAAAATTGCAGCGAGCAGGTATTTTAATTTAACTCCATCGTAAAACGTATAAGCTATTATGGCTTCTTAAATATTTTTGCTTTGTAGGTATATCTTGAACGAAATTGTTTTCACCTTCGAAGATTGTTTTTGGAATTTGCCCGTTTATGTTTGCTTACGGCGACGCTTGCCGTGTGCATTTTGTATTATAGTAACCGAGTTTTCCCGGCTCATTTCCAGTGAACAATATGGGAACCTAAATGTAAAATGGCTAACTTATTTGTGATGTTTCGTCTAAGTCTTCAGGATTAAACCACCATCGATAATCTCATTGCGAGGCCAGGTCGAGTCAGCAATCAGCATTAGTTAAGTAACGCACTACATCTTATGCTAGAGATTTAATGCTAGCCTCGTACATTTTTAATGGACACGAGACCAGTAAATACTAATAGTGGCCATAAATCACGATTCGAAAAATACCACGTCTATCCGTCGCGTTGAAGGGCCTCGCGTAGGCGGCCTCGCTGAAATTGAACCCTCATTCTTTATATTAAATGTCACCGACCATGAAATACAGCGGCGGGCAGTGTTTTGGCAACGTTCGCGAAATGTCATCTTGTCCGGCCGAGCGGCTTCGAGGAGCAGGATTAATTACATTTCGCTAAACACAGGGGAATGTTTCGTCGTTTTTTATTGCGCCTCCACCCTGATTCCCCTTCAAAGTTGTTCGAAACTTTGTGATACTACAAGCGGACAATTCGTGTTCGTTAATGTTCATCCAATTATCGTTCAATTTCTGAGTATAATTTGTTAGAAAAAGGATTTTTGATCTAAAGTTGGATCGTCTAATGGTTGAATCATATCAATAATTCATGAACAAAAAACTACGGACAATTGTTTCTGAGGAAAGTTTTTATCTATTTAGATTTATTTACTGGAGTATATTTCTCTTGAAGTGGTTATGTATTGGTGTCATGATTAAGAAAATTAGGCATTTAGGGACAATACTATCCTTAGATCTTCTTAAAAATCTGTTCCTATTGCTGTGAAACCTATAAGATTTCAAATTACCTTTGACAACATTCCAAGTCAAGTGTCTTGTACCGTACGTCTTATGAACAGTGTCATTGCAATGCAAATTTCCAGCCTTTGATCGTAACTTACAATGGAGTACGTGTCATTGGCTCGTCGCCTCCGTCGGAATAAATGCCTGTTGTCACTAGATATATCGCTACTCGTTAAGCTGTTCGTTTATTTAATTAGGAAACTATCGTTCGGTCGTGATCGGCTCTCAATTCGTCTTGGAGTTATTTTTAGGTTTCGTTTACACTGATAGAGGCACAAGTAAACGCTAGGATGAAACTTCCTTAGAAGTAGAAAGCGTCGAGTGGGCAGCAATCCAAATGCATCACATGGCTTACACGGTCTGCTACTCTTGTAGCAATAAATAGAACGCACCATTTAACAATTTCTATGCAGCAGTTAACTTCGGTCCTAATGTCTATTTGATGTGAAGTCGTTTCACGAAAAGACCAAATGTAAAATAAATAATTCTTGGCGAACTCTGCTATTATTCTTTTAATTAATATGTACTCTCCTTTTCCAGGTAAGTCTTCGTCTCGACCTCAAGAAATTCATTAAGAATGCTGGGAAAATGTAAGACCGGTGTATTTTCAACCGTAAAACTAATTAGATTTTCTTTCACCACGAACTTTCATATTTCTCAACCATTCCTATGTTAAGGAGTAAAACAATACTTCGCAATACTTCAAAGCTTGGTGGTTTAATTAGAATTCGTTGCTGCATATTTTAGGTACATCCGATTGATCGTTTTACAAGAAGTCGCTCCCGGACAACTATACCCAGTACCTATTTCAAATGTACGAGAAACGAGTCTCAACGTCAAAACTCAAGTCGCTTTTAATTACCTTTTTAATGTAGACTTCGGTAGATCAGAATTTAATGCCGACAAAAATAAAGTCACTAAAATCAGAACGCTGAACATAAATTGATACTTCAATATTTAGTTGCTGCTTATTCGCTTAATAAACGATTATGTTGTAATTCTAGGTAAATAAACTTCTAATATTATCCGAGCGGTCTGGTATTATAGAATTATAGATCACTTATGCAGGATGAATGAAAGGTTTACGATTCGTTTATTTATAATTTTACGTCCATTTACTTTAATCAACATAATAAAAAAACAATGAGAACTTTTTACATATCTGGCCGTATTAAGTACGCTCGAATTTCAGTAATACTTTATGAAGTATTACCAAAGAGCGGAGGCTTGCATTGACGGCTTTATTATGAGTTTAAGGGCGGGCGGAAGCGGGACCACACCCTAAACAAAACTCACACACCAGACTTCCAAATTAATATCGGAAAACCAACGCAAAGTTGCCTTATTAAGTTCTTCTTTAAAATCCTCGTTTTCCACTTTGTTTGAACGAAATTTTATCGCTGCTATTTTGTACCAAATAACGAAAAAGTCTCGTGGGCATTTGTATGTTCTTTTTTTGTTTGCGAGTTGTTTTCCTGTGAAAGATTAGATTTGTCGATGATAGCTATACATTTTCTTAATATTCAATGTTGACTCTAATAATTCTAAATTCGTTTCATGATTCAATCCATCTTTTGATTTAAATCTCGTCAGGTACAGTTAAATAATACATTTGAAATATGGTAAATACATTTTGTATTTCCAAATCCAAAGGATGCAACCTTTCCAAAAGCTAAAATATAAATAAGTGCATATTGCTTTTAGAAATTATTCATAACTACACGGGTGCATATTAAAGGAAGATGCAAAAGCTTACGCGAATAAATGAAAACCTATCTAAATTTAACGCACTAAGCGTCCGCCTCTGTGGATTAATTTCGAGCTAGCGTCTATCGCTCAGTGTAGTCATTAGTGTCGTACATGGTACACGCTAATGCCTCCGAGATTGCGTTTTCCTGCTGCGCTGATGTAGAAGCGATGCGCGGCTCTTCACTATGATATATATGCAGCAAATTTGTGTTAAGACTGGTGTACATTTTACGAGAATTCGGAGAAATTCGATGCTCTACAACAATATTATCGTGCACTTTTATCTACGAGATTCCGAAGAATCGAATAACTTCTTTTTTAATCTTGATGAAAAATGGACACCTTATAAATAAATCAGTGTTAACAAATTTTTATACGATTTAACTTGTTTACAAACTGAAATTTTGTCTCTTGTTGTAAGACTTAAGAATCGTCAAAATGTTAAATAAGGAGATTTACTATAATTATTTACCCTCCCCTACCTTTGTCCGCAAAATTAAGCAACATTCTTAACCAAAATAATCAAAAATAAGCAAAGCATTGATCCCAATTCCCTCCCATGAATGGCCTATAAATTCTTGAATGACCTCTTAATCAAATTAATAAATAAAAAAAGAAAGAATAAACCACTAGACACATACAATTGTAGGAATGTTTCGAATGTTTTAAGCTGTTTTAAAATAATATTTGTTCAAAACATGTTGAGTTGCTCGACTGACGTTGCGTAACATGATAAATCGCACACGATGTATGCAATCTGCGGGTATAACTCAATCACGATCCTATTCTTCGTGTTCCTTTACGGTACAAAAGACTACGTCTTGGTTGCAACATTGAGAGCACAATCTTTTGATTCGCCTTTGGTACAATGTCGGCTACAAAGCAACCCTTGAAAGTAGGTAAAATGTGTTAAGGGAGATATACTTTACCGAGGGGTTCCAACATAGCTGTCAGGGGTAGCAACGCATTTTTAGTTGACCTAAGAGAGACCTTCGATCCTGTCTTGAGTTGATTACAGATGTCTATGAGTCCACTTACCATCAGGTGAACTGCATGCTCGTTTGTTATCTCCCAGTTAAAAAAAGAAAAAAGTGGACTTTACGCTGATACTTGTATTGTATCTGTAGTAAATTTTGAGGTGCAAAGGTGCTCTGATCCTGATGCAGTTATTTGAAGCGAATTACACGCATGTTGACGGTGTGTTCACATGCCCACAACGTGCCAGAATGTGTGTAACGAGCTCATAAATGACGGCTGCTGTTTGAAACATTCGTTCCCAAAATGGATAGGACACGCTGTACATATGAACTTGATATTAATTGATCTGTTACTCGAATATATAGTGTGAAGTTAAACTTATTGCAATACATTGCTAAACAGCGGTAATATCCTGTAATACACTTATTTAATAATGAAGACATTTTAAATCCATAATTGAGATACACTAAACCTAATATCGTGATCAGTTCGAATCTGGTGTTCAATTTAACATCATAATGTATGAGGATAATATTCATTTGTTTTCCAATCCGCCATTGTTTACGTATGGAATGTTAACTGACAGCTAGTGCTTTTAGCTTAGTAAAATAAATATTTTCTGTACATAAAACTAACTTTATGGTACCGCCATCTGCTCTGTACACGCATTTTTGTGAAATTCATATCGTAAAAAGCTTTTATGTGGCTTCCACTGTGTATATTTTTTAAACACAAAAGCAGAGAGATGCTTTAATGTAATGCTTGTTAAACCTTTGAATGGAGCCATCATGATTATCTCATCATGTGTACGTGTAATATTAATTTCCGTCAGATTCTGACAAATAGGAAACCTCGAAATACGCGGTCCCATATGAGATATGAAGTGTAAGCGACAGTCTAATATCTTATTGTTAATTTACCCCCTTGCGTTACTCGCGACAATATTGTTGAAGTAGGACGCGCGTGGGTCGACACCGACCGCATCGGTAAATCCTGCGTACTATATATTATATGACTTTAGTTTCTGATATGAATTATAGTGATGGTAACTGTTTTCGAAATTAAAGTTTTAATATGAACTGTATTGACAAAAGGAATATGGTGCTGGACTGACTGATAAATACACGGTTTTCATATGTTGATTGACAGCTTTAATTTAGTATCTAGTTAGTTTATGTACACGTAAGTGAGCACTAGAAGATTTATATCTGAAATTTACAATCTACATTAGCGTGTGAAGGTTACAACAGCAAAAAAAAATGTCTTTAATTTTAATTTATTTTAATAATTCTCTTGTCTAAGAATCCCACTCACATGCCACTTCAATGTTGTCTACCATATTTAATGAAGAGAGAGGTTTATACCTAAAATATTGTATCAAGTCATTTTAAAACGCAACAATTAATTCATTTTGATTATTTAAGGCAAAATAATATTCACCCTGTTTGGCAGCCGTCGGGTCCATTCAGTCTTTTTTATTGTTAAAATCTTACAAAGCTTCTTTGTCGTATCGCCCCATGTTGAAGTTGAGAAGTGCATAAGTCATTAGGGTAGCTCCCCACGCAACAATAAAGTCAAACACTCCAACGGTCTCTGTTTGACGGGAGGCTTTAGTTGGCGTCACGTAGCACTCAATATGCTACGAGCTTATCTAGTAATGTTAATACCGGCGTAGCACCTTCCGTAGCGTTCTCGTAGCCCGTAGCAACTATTGTTGCGCTCTTTTGTTGTGCGTGTATTCGTTTGACTTCTTTGTATAGAATAGTAGGTATCGAGTGTTTAGCTACCTTTTGTTTTGTGTTGGTATTATTTTTTTTGATCTTTGGTTAAAAATATGGGACTTTCATTTTCACTTTGATAAGAAAATGATTAAATTATGTTTTGCTTTTTATATGAAAATTTATTTTTCTTTTATACTGTATTAAGCGTGGTTTGATAGCCATGACAATCTACATTATCGCTACATTATTTTTATCTTTAATCTATGTAGATTGCCACGTAGGTGTGTGTAGGTGTGCGATCTACATGTTTTAATGTATAAGCCGTACGTGTCGTTGCGGTTCTCACGTTTTAATCTATTGGCTTTGCCCCGCAAATACCCGCCGCGGGCTGGAACAAAACAAGCCGGCTCGGTAATAGTTTCATCGGAGAGCACTCCGCGAAGTTTTAATTCTATAAAACTGGCGGTTTTCTGCTCGAACTGTATACGAGTTACAGGCGATAGCGGGTAGCAATATATTTTTTCCATAATGCACGTACATAATATATCTTGTAAATCTTGTATTACATCATGAACTCCAATTTATTATTTTTGGATAGTATGTTCTTAGTCTGCCAAGTTTTGTTGTTTGTGTCACATCACTATTTATACCAATAAACTATTTATATAAAGGAAATAAACTTATTTACAACTAATTCAAATGAAATATTTGTTAACGTAATCTAGGAACGTTTTGAATTTTAAAGGAATTTAAAGAGTTCAAGTTTAACTTGAAATTGAATTCTGTAAATGACTGCATTCAGAGTCTTAATGAATGAAGGTGTCGGTATAGTTATCGTTCGTATGGGAGAAATCTCCATTATTTTATGCCTTGCACCATACCGTTCGTTCACTAGCCATTAATAAAGCTTTGTACAAACTTGTGCTGCGTTTGTAAAGTATCTTTTTCTGATGCTTTTGTGGAAGCGCTCGGGGCCCGCCCTCTGTACGTAGTTCATGTTTTTGCTGACGTTTTGTTTTAGCTAGAGGTTGTTGTGGATTTAAAAAGGTAGCTTATTGTATTACGCTCACCTTAGTAGAAACGAAATGCAGTTTCCATTTTGTTTTGATATGTTAAAATAATTGTTGGTATTCCTCTTGTTCTTGTTTTGGAGCGAGTGTTAATTAAATTTGATGTAAAATATCGTATTTTTCGAGTAGATACATTGTGGAATTCTGTGTTTGGGTTTTAATTAATTTTTCTGCACCCAGTTGCCGTTTTGCCCGTTATGCATCAGTGTTTAGTTTACATTTAGGCGACTTCTACTGAAAACGGGCTTCTCACTTTCACCTAGTAGAATAAATAAAAGCAGTTTTAAAATACTATTTTATTTACAGTCTGAATCTGATGCCAAACGAAGAGACTTCGCTTGCTTCAACAGTGATCAACTGACGACACTAAGAGCGTACAGGGTACGTATATATTATTATTATTGTATGGTGACTCTTTTATATACAAAACTCATTGTATTATGTTCATATCTTTAAACTAAAATATACATAAACAAAAAAAACAATGCCACATAACTGTAAACTTTTTTATAATCAATAGAAACTTTCAATGTTACAACTGTGAAGAATGGTCTATGGATGTTATAAGTATGGATGCTAAAGAAAAGTAAAATTACAACTATAAGTAGCTTACAATGCTAAGTTTTCATCTATACGATAGAACAGTGTGGGGAATTCGAACCTTGAACGCAATGCATACACGCATTCGTGCCTTTCGAAATAACATTTTAATTAAAGTCAATAAAGGATACCGTTTGCAAATATATACGCTACTAATATTAACATTATATATGTTTTATACAATTAAAGAAATGGCAAGAGGCGATGAAGTCGAGCACGCACGCGGCGCTAGTGTTCGCGAGTGAACACTACCTCTCCCACAAGACGCTGCTGATGTTGGCCGACATCAAGCACCAGCTGCTGGGCCTGCTGGCGTCCATCGGCTTCGTGCCGGACATGCCGGCGCTGCGGCGGAAGATGAGGAAGGATTCCGTGCTCAGTTTGACTGGCGAAGAGGTTAGTCAACTTTAGTAGTAGTTAAGTATGCCATAACTGTTTTTTTTTGCATTGACTCCGTGCTTTGTTTGACTGGAAAAGGTATAGTCGGTTAATTTTCGTTGGCTTTCAGTTCGTTACTGGGTGCCAGTACAATACTTTTTAAGTTTATGCCTAGACGGAAGTGTGTTACTATACGCATACTTGATTATATAGTATAGTAACATATTGATTGCGGATTGCGTATAGTAACACACAAGTACAAACATACAGATTTACACATTTAGAACAATATATTTACAAGAATTAGTAAGTTTAGTTATATTTGAAATTGGTTAAGGGTTGCTAAGTTAAGAATAAATTACAAGAAAAAACTTGCAAGCTCGTTGAATATTTTAATGATTTATAGAATTAGCTCACATGTAAGAGTTTTTCCGAATACTCGTAGTTTCATATGATGGATTTTATGCATTCCGCATAGAGTTTTTTGAAGTCCTAAATTCATAAATTAATATATTCAAAGTTGTTAAATGTAACTAACATTTCCGTTTGCGTATCAGTTCTGTTCAGTTCAGTAGGTTCTAGTCATAAGTGTTTTATACTATTTGGTGAATTTTGATGTAATTATGAAACGTAATGTTAAATTTCTTTCTTTTCAGTTGAATGTAAATGGCAACAACGATAAGCTGCTAGCTGCAATACTGTGTGCTGCCTTATATCCGAATGTTGTTAAGGTAAGATAATTAGCGAGGAAGATAATTAAAAATTGATGAGTGGTACTTTTTGAATGCATATAAATTATACATTATATGCATTCAAAAAGGTCCACTCATCAATTTTTCACAGATATTTATGTAGATATTTCACATACTACATGGATGGGGATCAAAGTTTCTATACACATAAGTCTTAAATTAGGTTGGGACATTAAATAATATTTAAGCTTAAACAAATATTTATTACTTATGAATCGAAGAAACTGACTACAGCGTAGATAGATGCCAGATAATCTATTTTATTGTTATCAGAGTTAGTCATAAGGCTTAGGGCTTGTTAGTCATAAGGGATGGGAGGGATTAAGAAAGTTAGATTAAAGTACTCACTTTATTTGTATTTGCATAGGTACAATTTATAATACAGTTCTAACTAAACTACTACTTCTACACGTTCCACTAAACGTTCTAACTTCTGTAGCATCAGAATAAAGGTACCTAATTCCAATTTAATAATAATTAGATTTAGTTTATTTGTATACTACAAAAAAATACCTGTATTGATTATTATAAAGAAGAAAGATTTAATTGTTTTTTGTTAATGAAATGAATGGGCTCTAAAACTACTGGATTGATTTGAAATATAATATTTAACATTAGAATCCGGATACCTAACTTTAACAAAATTATAAAGTTAGGTAGCCATATGAAAACTTGAACAATAATTGACTCTGCGGCGGTGAGAAATGCGCCAGATCTGTACACAACTGTACTATAATTTTTATCTATTTTTTTCTTCCCAGGTGCTAACACCGGAGAAATCCTTCCACATGCAAGCGAGCGGCGCGATACCCCGGCAGCCGGGGCCGGCCGAGCTGAGGTTCAAGACCAAGTCGGACGGCTACGTGGCCTTACACCCCTCCTCCATCAACGCCGCCGTCAGCCACTTCCCCAGCCCCTACCTCGTGTACCAGGAGAAGGTGAAGACCTCCAGGGTGTTCATCAGGGAGTGCTCGATGGTGCCGCAGCTGCCGCTCGTGCTGTTCTCCGGTTAGTTCTGTTTAGCGTAGCGTTTTTTCGCGCTTTGAAATGTTAGCAACTGCCCCTTCTAAAAAGGCCAAAATAGCAATATTGCTACGAGCAATTCATTTTGTCATTTTCTTGCAAATAACAACTAATTTTACGAAACAGTGAAACAGTAATTTCAATTCAAATTGATTTTGAAGTAACTATTTTATCAAAGCTATTCGATTTTTTATAATGTGCAAAGAAATGTACAAAAATGAATTGCAGAGAAATTCCTTAGCTATATTGCTATTTCGGCCTTTTCAGCCCCTCTGTCACTTTTTTCACGACGACTCTATTAATGTTTGATGAGAAACATTACTGCACGTGCACTTTGAAACTTGAAACTGTTATTATTTTACAACTTTGTAAATTTTTGGTATGTCATTAGCAGCAGGTAAACCCGATTGTTGCAGTGGCGACGCGTCGCCAGTCACGCTATATATGGTGGCATATATGTATGCAGTCTATATGTGACGCGTTTTACATCTGCCAGGCCGTCCCGAAATATTTTTTTTGTACCTACTTCTGCTTTGTGTGTGTACTGACACACAATACAAAACATTATAATATAAAAACATTGAGAATTGTCGTTCAGGGACCTTAAAATAAATTAAATTGTCTTCTGAGTGAGCGATGAATTACAACGTTGAGTTTCGATTTTATTCTCTTATTCGGTCCAAAAGCTCCCATAACAATTGATAGTTAGAACGAAAAAGAGAGTTCAGTTGTTGCACCGTTATTCATACATGCTTGTTTGTTCGTTCAAATGTTTACAGGTTGCAGTCTAGCAGTGGAATTACATAACGGCACATTCACAGTATCTCTCGAAGATGGCTGGATAATGTTTCAAGTGGAGAAACACGAAGTAAGTTATCACTATTATTGTTAAATCTTTTACATATTCTGAACGAAGCTGTATCTGGTAACATCTGCATTTATGCAACTAAAACCAAAATAAAATTCTGCAGAAGATTATAATCTTAATATGTATATATAAATTACGTGTCACGTTGTTTGTCCGCGATGGACTCCTAAACTACTGAACCGAATTAAACGAATTTTGCACAGTACGTGCAGTTTGATGCAACTTGCGACATAGGATAGTTTATATCTCAATACCGGGACCGGGACTGCGACCGGGACCG
>DWTF01000097.1:0-16404 GCA_018250225.1 Udranomia kikkawai
TGTTTGGTATTCTAGAAAAATCTGTATGTGATTAGGAGATTTTTCATAACATCAATTGAAATTTAATACATTTAAAAGACCAGCAGGCAGGAAACACGCAACAACACGCACAACACATTACTTACGCGTGTTTTTAGCAATTAACGCTGACGCACCTCGCGTAAAACTTGCGAAAACGTTTAATTTGGTGCCTACATATTTCACATCCTGTAAAATATTAGTTTTGCATATTAAATTTGAATATTGGATACGTTGTTTACTATTGACGCACATATATCTAGACTCTGGTTAGTCTTAGAATGCAGTACTAGTATGTAGTACTAGTATGTAGTACTAGTAGGTTATGAAGTTAATTATATGCAGCTTGAGTTTTTGGTTAGGATCTTCTGTTACAGGCATCATGTCTCATGTCATGTAAATTTTTCATGATTTGCACTAACAGAACATGCAATGAGCTTTTTAAGATTCGTATGTCTAAAGATATTCTGCCATTTCTTGAAAACTTTTTTATTCACCAGCATCGTGTTATATTACTGTATTACTAGACACTTCACTATAATGATATATCGGGCCCTGCAAAGGCCATAATGTCCGCAGTGACCGTGTGTCGTTTATGAAGAATATAAATCTTTTTATTATTAAGTATAAACAAGACGATTTCTTTTCCCTTTGTACATTTCCTTGAAAGATGGACGACGTATGTCATCACTAGTTTTAAATTAGCTACGTACTCTATGTACACTATTTTTTATGTTTTCGGTGGTCAAATGTTAAAGTATACTAATCATGCTTAGTCAATTTTGTCTAATATTTCGGATTCTAAGAGATCCGTTTCCAACAACGGGATGTAATGGGAAGGTCTTTAAAGATCGAGTTTTCCTTTTATATAAGAATTTGATGATAAGACTTTCCATCAAAATCATGGCATATTTTAATTATGTTTTGAGAAAAGTATATTTTAATTACAAGAGTTCGGTATCGCCTAGTTTCATGGGCAATATTTTAATTAAATATTACTTTTTCATTAGCAGTGCATTGAACGCACGGTATTCAATGCATCTCAGTGTTCTATCGGGGCGGCACGGGGCCGCAGTGTCCGACGGAAATTAAATCGACACGCCCTCATTTCTTGCGGGGCCATTATACTCTCCTATACCTCATTTGTGCTCTTTCCTTGCAGCTGCGAATTCAATTGGCAAACACTCGGTTGTGACCAAAGCGGCTCGTTTTCTTGATCAAACATTTTCTTGATGCGTCTACTAGTATTATCATTCTACATGACACCTACCTGCGTTATATGTGAAGCATAATTATGTATCCATGTGTGCATGATCTTATCATTAAATATGGTACCGCATTTTTCTGATATTTTTTATATTTTAATAATTTTACCACATTTTTTCTTTATGATCAAATTGGCGACCACTATAACAAAGAATACTTCCAAATTCACAGAGAAAAGATTGAAAAAAAATCATGACATTGTTTATAAAAATCATGGGTATCTAGTTCTTTTTATTCTATACGCAATATATTTTGGAAGTGAGCTTGTGTGATTTTAGTTATAACCAAACTTTTAATTCGCATTATTTCCTTATTACACATTGATGCATCTAATCAAAAGGGGCATGTCAAACGCCGACGCAGAAAATCGCACGCTCCATTGCTTAACAATAAGCTTTTATTCTTTCTTTCTTCTATTCCACCTCGGCCTTGTGGACTGCAGCTGCGAATACGGTACTCATTATGTTCGGTTCACACGGTAAGAGTAATTTTCGCTCCATTTTCAACTTAATTTGAGGCAATTGACCGCCTGTGAAGAACCGCTGCTAGTAATTGTAAGTTAAAGGCAACTTGTTGGACATTTTAAATAAATTTCACAAAAAATGTCATGCAAATTTGTCGACGGAGAAATTCTACTGATTATCAGACTAGTGCAAAACAAATTGATTAAGTAGTAAACAAAGGAGACTGATTATACGTTTAAACTCATCCAAAACTTCATACAGTTATTAAGTGCCAACACAGTGACACAATTCTTTCATTAACTTGTCATGTGCACTTTGCCAAGTGATAAATGACTGCTTAATTGCGTTTCCGAATGTTTGTTCGCCATCTTACTCACTTGAAATAATCTAATCAACATAATCATCACCATCACCATTTGAGTGTGTGATTGCGTCTTGTCATTAGGGTTGAATTTCAGGGATCAGGCTTCGATACTGGTCTATGGTGGTTTGGAAACCTAATCTAGTCAAGCTACTAAAATATATCTGAACCAAAATGTGTGACGTTTTGTACTCCTCTAAAGATTGTAAAATGTACTGTTTTAATAGTTTGCCCATCATCATCATGGAATAATCTATTTTTATTACAGTAGTTAGGACAGCAATATCCGCTCCGATCAATTTTAATCACATAAGAAGAGTCCTGGAGTCTTAGTTAAATGTATTGATTTTTTTATAATATTGAGGTAACAAACGGTTCGTTTCACCTGATGTTTAGTGATGCCGCCCATGGACATAAACCCAAGATAGCATCGAAGTTCTTTCAAAGGTCGACTGAGGAATAAATTCGAATACTTCGTGTCTTCCTTGCAACACCCTTCATACCAGATCACAACAGTAAGAACACTGCTGTTATAAGGTACAAATAGGTGTAGCGTTAGTGCCCCCGTAGTAGCACGTCGAACTGTTCAATTAACTTGAGATTTTTCTGTGTTATCATCGCAATCAACATTATAAATCAAAACAATAAAAACCTTCTTGATCTACGAGTCTCGAAGTGTATTTAATTACAATCCTACATTTTTTTCTCGAACTCGAAGAGCGTGATTATCTCTGCCTGTCATTAAATAACTTTTCTTTCCAAGACCATTGTATCCGTCTGTTCTCATTATTGTTTACCGTAGCTGACTATTTAATTATGATCTTTTACATTTACGGTTACAGTGCATTGTTTGCGAAGAATACGACGATTAGCCACTTTCTGAACTGAAGTTTTACACACGACATTTTAGCGGCTGGCCATCTTTGTAAGCAAGCCTCTAAACGTCAGTAAATAAAATGTATAATGCTAATACTTTTTTATTTCTATGCAATTTCGCACGACACATACCTGTGGTTTTCAAATAATACTACTCTCTCGATTCAATTTGAGCATGTTGACATGCTGTGTAATACTATGTATGTATCAATGTATGCGGCCTCTTTTAGCTCGTACTCGGGTAAAAGAAACTGTGAGAGCGTTTCTCACGAGGCTCCAGCGACCTGGCGGGCGGCATCCCGCTGCTTCGATTGACTCTTACAACCAACTAATTGCGTTTCGACTTCGTTAAGAGTTTCTTCGTACAAAATGAAGCCTCTTTTTGTATATAACCCCTTTGTCTTGCATTTCCGATACGTGCTCGCATGGATTACGGTTTGAATAAAAAATGGAGACGGTCAGTCGGCATGTTTTTTCTTAATAGAAGGTACGATAATCGGAACACCCGATGGGCTAAAGGCAACCAATTTTCGTTTTTTTTTGCAATTACATACAATTGTTTAACATGCTTTTGTGTCGGTCCACAGTATTGGTACTTGTTGCTCGCGGTCCGGTACTAAAATGGTATAAGCCTACAAATTAGTATCTAGGAAAATAGAAATGAGCACAAGCACACATTACGCGTTGTCACTTCCGTAATGGTACGCAGATAAACCGTGTTATCATGCAGTGGGGCGAGTTCGCGCCTCCCACGGAACAATTTCTCTCTAATCGATGTGACGGATTTGAATCGCGAGACTGCATCTCGGTTGGGTTTCATCCTGCGCTATGCGATATGTTTGGATGCTAGAATCCTTAGGTAATTTTCAGTTTAAACAAAACTAACTTTAAAAGGAAGTTTTGTCACTAGACATCTAGTATATTTTTTGAAGAAGCCTTTCAAACTATTTCACTGAAACTTCACTAATCTTAGAACGAAGTCAAGAAATATTTCTTGACTTGTGAATGTGTGAATTTTTGGGTCAAAGAGAAGGCTGGGCAACATCATTGGTTCAAAGGCATTTGCATTGATGAAACTCTAGACAATTTTCATCATTCATTTTACAATTAGTTCGATTCAATTGTGATAGTGACAGTATAAGGATGTTATACCGTAGGTACTATAAAATTTACATTGAAAAGTAGTTTTACCAACTTAATAGCTCAGAGATCAGCAATCTTAATGTTCTCTACGCAGTGGAGACAGGCCATTATATTTAATTACTTATATCAAAGGATAATTACATAGCAAGCAAGTGGCATCTCTTGCCAAGAATCTTGAAACATTACTTCGCACGTATGCATTAGCGTTGAATGCGCTCATAAGCAAGACAACAGCAAGTAAGTAATTCGAAACGGAACTAATTTGTACGACTTGGAACAAAAAGATTGGGTCGTGCGCTGCCTAGAGATGAGAGAGCACAATGAAAGGGCTGTTGCGATATTCTGTTTAGACCAGTAGGCAACTCGGCTCCGATGTTCTATTGCGTTATGATGATAATAATCCATAGTATCCGTTCCTCGTTTTCCGTTGATTCCACTTTTAACGAGTAAAGCGAATTACACGTCGACACGCCGTAAAGGCATTAGCTGGCCGAGTGGAGCATTGTTGCCGAGTGAAAAACACTGGGAGGAAGCGATAAATAATGTTCGGAGTTTATACGATCGGTCGGTAATGGGCGCGCGGTCGGCTGCGCTCGCGCACCGTCATACGCGAAGAAGCCTCTTGAAGGTATTTATTTGGCTTTCGTAGGTACTCTAATGCCGGCCGCTTTCGTGTTCTGCGTCATCGTAAGCTAATTATTTGTTTGTTCCCACAATAAACTTCCAAAGATCCGTTGCGGGTTAATGTTGCGAAAACCTTATAATCATATTGTTAATATCATTTTTTTTTTTCTTCTGAAAAGTTTTGAATATTGATGATTGATAGTAGCTCACTTTGTCAACGTTAGCTACCAATCTAGGTTATTCCACCAGCTAAATTTACAAGTATCAGGGGTCAAGGGTGGGTTCATCACGCCATAAAAATTGTTCCAATAATGGGAATAACAACAAATATTTGCGAGTTATTTTATAGATTGATATTTGCAACGCAGTCGTTTTGTTTTTAGATTTTTAGAGAACAATCGGGCGGAAGTGGTGCCGGAACAAAGGTTCGGTTGACTTTTTAAGCTTATTAAGGATTGTCCCTTCCGGAACCGCCCTTAGTATAGGGTGGAATCCGTCGGAGCGAAACCGGAAGCAACGCGTCCGCCATGCTGTCCCGTAATTGGCGGCACGGGCTCGCGCTTCCGGTTTCTCTAAGGGGTTCTTAAAATAGCCACCAATGGGTTCTCAGCTAATATGAGGAACTACGACAATTGCCAACGTATGATACTGGCTCTGATGTCTTCATACGTTTTAAGTGTTATTTTTTAATCATCCCACAATTTGGGAACGTATTCCAGAAGGTGAAATTAACTTTACCGTCTAAATATTAATGGTTATTGTTGATTAAAATTCTTTGACGTTTGATCTTTTTTAATATTATATCAAGCGCCCGTTGCAAGCATACCGTAGACACAGAATGCAACCCTATATTTCCATGAAAAAAAAAATTCAAATTTGACACTTGATGGATTGCGTTCGCAAAGCGTAGAATTTCTTTGAATAGATGTGATCAAAATTCAAAAATTTGCAAATCAATGAATACAAACATTTCAGTCAATAAACTGTGGCGATCTGCGACCTCTAAACGTTGAGAAGCCTTTTTTACCTGATATGGTATACATTACTTTTAACTTTTTTTCATTAATAACTTTTTTGTCATATCGTTTTTGCTAGAGTATTTGCGTCCATACTTTGAAAATTGTTAACTAATTATAATTTAAGGAGAAACATTGTTTGAGAAATATTCAAGCAATGGTTTAATGTTATATTTTGCAAGAATAAAGTGGTACTGTATTTGCGTCTCAAATTAAAGTTCTCCTTGATCCGTAATGGGTCGACCATTAAGACGTAATCCGTAATTGGTCGGACACAACGCGACGCACGCGGAATACAAGTGCACTTATGCAAGGATTCTCAATGAGCTCCGATGTTGTACGCCATACGAGAACACACCTATCTATATATAACGCCAAGGATGACTGGCCATCCTGCAAGTGAACGAGGGCGTATGAATTAATCAAAAGTCTACATCTAGATTCCGAATATCAATCGATGAATTTAATGCCTTTCGTCACCTGGCCGGCGTGGAGGATTTTTATCCTGTTGATGTTATTTAAACATTTCCTTAAAGAACGTCGAAATTGCCTATACAAATTTCGCCGAGGCTTGTGTAAATTTTCCCAAGACAAATTTGTATGGGCATAAAAAGATTAAAGAAGGACGGAGGTGCTAATGCATATGTGTACGCACATCCGGTCCGTCGGTGTCCGTTAATTGGTGCGCGTAAAAGGGATATCGTGTAGTCGCCTCCTGCGCCCCCTGCCCCAACATCCTTTGCCGGGACACAGCGAGCCGAGATCGTGATGCGGACACATTAGACTTTTAAAGAAAACTCGTCTTAAAGGCCGATGTCCAATTAAATGCGGTGACATCGTCGCCCGCTGCGTTTTGTCTTTGATCGACCGTTTGATCGCCGGTCACGATTCTTTATCGACGTTACAAACGCAGTTATTTGTCAATCAATGGTGGTCTTAAAATGTTGATCATCCTAAATGTAGCTTGTATCAATGGAGCAAGCGATGCTTCATAATAGGTTCTTTATATTAATTTCCACGACACGAACGAGTTCTCATTTGCACGTAATTTGTTTCGAAGATGTTCGCGCATAATATGATCTGCCAATAATGATGAAAACGTCTGGTATAATTATTTTTCCACAGTAAATATTCCTGTTTTGTTTAGCTGCCAATGTCGTTGATCATTTGCTGCGTAAAGTGAAAGCTGTATAGGTACAACAATATGAAGATTGCACGTCCTATGGCCATGTTTCATTTTTTATTTCTATTAGACGCTTCTAACTGTTCGTTATTCTTTCTGCTTCAGCATGATTTTATGAAGCTCTAAACAATATAATTTTTTAATTCGAATTTAAAAAACGAACACAGACGTCTCCATAACGATTGTGTTACCGAGGCGTTAAAAGCTACTTTTACCTGATTCATTATACTTCCCACGAGTGCGTCTACATTATTCTACCTACGGAATCAAACACCGTGGCCCCCGCTCATACGTCTTCGTCGAGATTTATAATCTGAACACCAAGTTCCCATGACGGGTACCTGGACTGTGACGGACCACACGATTTATATCCATATTCTTTTGAACATATTATTATTCCGTCCGTCGACTCGAAATTGCAAGTTAGGTTCAATTCCAACAAGATATTACTCTAGTAAGTAGTGCATACGAGCGTTATTACGTTTATGCTTCTTTTCGTAATTTTCCTCAGTTTCGTAATTGCAGTGAGTATCATAATGTTGTTTCCCAGAATCGCTAAGCAGATTCCTGGTTCCAGCGGGTGCCAAAGATGCCGTCCTCAGAACTGAACAATCGCAGTCGTTCCTAGAAGCTGAGAACGTTAGTGTGGTGAGGTGCAGGGAATAAGAAGAGCGTACGTAGCGGCGGAAACAATAGGTGTTAAATTGGACATTCAGCGAACGCATCCAAATAGTCCGTGCGCCCAGATTCCTGACTTGCCTGCAGTGCTTATGTAATATAATATACTAGCAGTTTTCTACGACTTTCCTTGTATAAGAGGATATTTTTCATTTCCAAATTTTCAGAATGCTCGTACAAATTGTTATTCCTCTTTTCACTATTATTAAAATTAATTATAAAATCCTTTCTTGGGGTTCATCTTCAGAGTTCCGTCCGTACCGTATTCGTCCGTAAATGATTTCGTTAATATCCTTTGCTAACGTTCGATATCCTAATGAGTCCCTCGATGAGGCAAAAGAGTTATTGCGACTAATACTGATTAATGCATCTCATGACTGGTATGATAGATACTGGACAGCCGTATAATTGTTTATGTTGCGTGCGGCCCGAGTAAGCACTGGCTCGTGTATTGTTGGCAACATAAATCAGTTTGTTTTTGTTATTAGATGCCATAGCTGTCATTTGCAACTCTTATGATTAGATAACATTGTGTGTGGAGGCATAAATAACTAATTGTGAACATGCATGAGCCGGATCCGATTATATATACCGTTTGCAATTATAGTTCCCAGCATATGACGTACATTAAAGGTTTCAAGTGCGCCACTAAATGTTTTGCCGACAACATTTTAAAATTTCGCAAAGTATTGGCACGTATCATTAATATTGGTCTCTGACCCAATAAATCTCAATGTCGTAATTGGAGCACATTGAAAGTGTTACCCGGTTAATGCCTTAATTAAAGTTTGACTTTGAACTTATCAAACATTATCGGCAAGTGCAAGAAACTTTGTAAACGTAATGGCGTCTTAAAATATCACTGCCTCTTAGGGCGAGAACTCATTATGTATGTCCACTTGCAAATAAATCTGTCAGCACGGGTTTAACAGGTTACGCAACCAAGAGCGTTTGCGGTAAATCCGTCTTGTATGAACACATTATACCTATGTAGGGGTGGAAGGAGGAAAACGAAGTAGTTTGAAAGGAAATGCAAGCAACAAACAGTTCATTCATATCTTCCAGTGGAAAATAATATATTTGCGACGTTTTAGCTAGATTAAATACGTTAATTACATATTATGAGTTTACTATTATGAATAAAGTTATCTCAAATAAGGATAACTAGATTTTTTGTAGTACTACTACTAGTACTATAATAATTTGCTAGAAGATGTTGCTATTTCTCATCTATCACATTCTCTTATTCCATATCCTTTTAAATTAATTAACGCAGTCCAATTAATGATGTGGCTTGTTAATCGCAAGATCTATCCTAGAATAGCTTTCGGCGTGTACGTCGTCGTGAGTTGTGAGCAGGAAATTCGCAGGATATATCGGAATTAGAATCACCGGTGGACGCTGGTCCGGCTGTGCTGAACGCGTTTCCACATCCGCTGCGGGATTTGCTTTTTCAGCTCCACTAACTAGCAGCTGCGCGATTTGTAGTTTTGCTAAAGTTTTTGCTTAAAGATTGTGCACGCGCCGCGGATTATCCGACGAGATGTAGCTATTAGATATTTGAGAAGATGTAATTATACTCATTTCGTGTCATATGAGCTTTATTATGTATGCATCTTCGATATTTTCTCAACCAGTTTTAGTTTATTCAATATTTATAATGTTGAATTTTTGTTACTGCCTAAAATATGGTCACTCCTGGTATAAAGTAACCTTTGTTGGCTTGCCAGATGCAAGTGTGTGTGATGATAAGTAAGCACGCTTTATCTAGACGATCTCTAGTTACCCGTGACATTTTTTTTTATTATCACACCACAATATACCAATATCAATCGTATGGTATATAAATATGTATATAAAAAGTTTTCCGACAAAGGCTCACTTTCGCTGTGAATTATAAATGTATCTGTTATCCCGATCAACGCGCTATCAAGCCAGTTAGAATCTCAATGTCGATTTATTTTTGATGTTTTTCGTCGTCCGTCCAACGGAAGTCATTATGCGTTTTCCGCCGTACGATGTACTGATGCCCTGTAAAAATATATTCATTAAAACAGCGACCATCGCTTTACTCCGTCGGGTTCTTTCTCGGGAGATCTACCTGGCATTAATTTCTCGTTTACTGGCAGCTCGTTTGTATCCATGAGGTTGGTCATTATAATAATTTATAATAATAATACAAAACAAATTCGCATACTGTAGGAATAATGAAGGGTTACGTGGAAACTCTTTGAGAGACTTTGGCAGTGCTGAGGAAGAGGTAAATAAATTTAAATTGTAGTTGTGGAAAGTGAGACTTGTGAAAAGTCGCTTTAAGGCGGGCCCTTGCAATAGCGGGGGCTTGTGACAAATATTGACACGGCAAATGTTTGTCGCACCGAGCGCACGTCTTGTGCCTCCACGCGCGGCTGGTGCGGCGTAGGTGGTGCTCAGATAAACCCCGACGGTGAACATCCGAGATAACTACAATGTTTGCACTAAACAAATCGTGTTTGCACACTTTATGTGCTTCTCCTTGCTCACGGATCACCGACGCGTGCATAGATGCGACCTCACGTTCTGTTTGACTTTTTTCATTGACATTTTATTGTGTCGTTATAAAAAATATCAACCAACTGCGAACAATGTTGTTATTTGTGTAGGTTGAAGAGAAGAATATATGTAGGTATTTAAAACGTTTAATGTTACATTTCAAAGAGATCATGTATTACCACCATTAGCGAGATCAGTCACCGTACAATACGTGTGGCTATTAGAGTATTTCAAATAAACATACGACAGACGTTGCCGTGGGAGTATCAAATCATCTTGTTTCTTTATTTTTAAAACCAAACGCGCACATTCATGCAGCCTACATGAAAGACGATGCAAGCAATTTACATATCTTAAAAAGCAATCAGTATGGAGAAATGAAGTGTTCTGTCTTCTCTCCCTCTTGTAAATCTGCGTCTTAAAATATACGAGGTCTTAGCCGGAAATAATATTCGCCAACACATAGAGATCTCATTGCAGAACTTTATGACAGTCAATAAACTATGAAAATGTTAGTCAAACAATGCCGTCATCATATTATAAAATAAAGTACGGATGCGAGTTCATTTGCCAAATCGTCGAGGATCCTATAAACACGAGCCCGCCAAGGTCGTCCGTGTTTACACTTCTAGGTGATGCTAGCGCTCCAACAATATCAGAATGTTAAGATCACACTTGCAATTAATCGGGAGGTGATCTAGAATCGACGATATTCGAGCTCTTTATATTGTATATCTTTTTATTCTGTCTTTTTTGCATCGGTCTTTGAAAAATTTGCATTCGATCACTGCACGTGCAGTGTATATATTAGTACATCATAGATGAATTCAACACAAAACAGATCAGCTATAGCTATTTAGGTAAGGTACATTTGATTTCGGTTAACCATGGATTGAGTAATTAAATAAAACGTACTTAGCGGCGGGCGCTTAGCAATTATAGGGCAGTCTAGCTCAACAAAACGACGGTCGCGTGTTAAATCGCCAACGGAAACGAGCGCCAGTAATGAGCTTCGGATGTCGCTCACCTATTGTGCCGTGCGAATAGATATCGACTTCCTCAGTTTAGTTATTGGTAACACTGCGCTGTAATGAGGCATTGTTCGCACGTCAGGAAGTCTTCAAGCGCCCTCATCTTATTCTGTTCGCACGCAGAAGCACGCTGTGATGTGATTGCTAAATCCTGGGTGAGTTGCAGTGGCCGCTAGTACTCGGTCGAGGTCCGCTGCACGAATCCAGGTCAACGGCCGTTCACGGATCTGCAATGGTAATTTAAGCGACACAAAATGATAATGGCTTTGGCATTTACTCCACTGGGTAACATGAATCGGAATTCGTGCTTGAATGGTGCGGCTGATGGAGATCGATGGGAATGCCGCAGTCGATCAATCATAGATCACGAACTCACCTTCCGTCCAAACCATTGTGCATAGAATTAAACTGGTACCAATCGGAACCGCTCCGTTACATTCCATAGATTTCTAGAACACTCCAATTTTCGTCAAGTTGATGAGGCTGTGGTTTTGATTTTCGTCTCTGTCATGTTTGTAGTATTTGAGTACCGCAAATGGTTTGGTTTCGTGAAAAGTGAACTGTAGTGGCTTCTTATTCCGGAACATTTGTTTGGTTAGTCATACAATGCTCCAGCGAGCATAAGGGCACCGTGACGCAGAGTAATATGAACTTCCGTGCGTTCCGGACTTTGCCTGAGAACAAACTTCTTAAAGGAAATTCATTATAATAAAATAATAATGACTGACTGTCTGAACTGTTTTGTTCGAATAATTATAATATAATTCAAGCCAAAAAGCACTGGAGATGTTAATACCATTAGCTTCTTAGCATTGTAATGACTTTTTTTGTTCATAATTCAATTCGCTTACGTTATGAAAACACGAACGGATGTCTTGGAAATAACATCGTTATAATAACACGCTGAGGATGTATGTGCTGATGACAAAGTTAAACTGGTGTACCGAAAGAGGAAGTAATGGGCCGTCACTAAACGAACAAAATAATATAATTTCCGTTCTTCCAAATTTGTCTAATATTTGAGATTGTAAGTGCTCCTCGGATTCGAATGTTTGATGTGTGACTTTTTGCCCCCTGATACAGATCTTTTTTTCAATAATTAGGTTTTTTCCATATCGGAATTTCACAATGGGTGCAATATCTCTACTTCTCAACTATGAAAAAGCCTTCTAGAAACATATTTTCTGGCCTTACATCTTAGAACTGTTTTAGCGTTGGCGCTCGGATCACCTTAGCTTTTCCATTCAATTTTCTCATTATTTAAAATGTATACATATATTGTCTTTTATTAAGAACTCGTTACATTCACGCAAGTACCTAAATGGTACTCCTTTTTTGTACTTAAATATGAAGTACTGTACACAAAACAGAAATAGAAAGGGTCTCAACCGATTGACCAGATGTGTGAGCGTCATTAGCCGCATGGTAATCCGTCGGCACGCGCGGGCACGCACCGTGAATTGGGTTAGCGTGCCGTCCGATCATCATCCAAGGTCATGCCGACTCGACACTTGCTCAAATCCTAATCCTAACTGACTATGTGGATGTGAGTTTGTTTGTAACGGTCGGATTAGACTAGTACTAGTAATAGTACACTCAGTGTGTACTATGTGTATCTGTATGAATGCGATCGCCTCTAGTTGCGAATTTTATTTTGTCAATTTGTGTCTTATCAGGGGCTGTATGAATTCAATTTTCAAAAACCACTTTTTCGCTTTAGCGAAGTGCCTCACAAGTTACTTGAATCGTCAAACGTCTCCATACAGTCAAACACTACTCGCTATTTACCAGAAAAACTTATCATTCGCATAAGTCTGCTTAGCATAATTATGTTGAGGTTCCGCTGATCTCAAATTTTGTAAAATGTGTGCAAGTCATCGACCACATCGTACGAAGACCAAAAGGTCAATAGTTCGATATTATATTATTCAATATGTACACATATTGAATAATATAATATCGAACTGCTCTGCTCTGTTCATTTATTTAAGTATGCCTACAGCTTTATATGTTTTAGTTGCTAGAGTTTTGTAGTTATATTTAATTATTTTACCAAAAGTAATATCTTATTATAGCACTGACTTTCCAACGCTGTTTCCTCATCGTGTGGGCGCAGAGGATGCCTCTATTATTTCCTCATAAAATCGTTCGCTCCACTCGATAATAAATCCTTTCTTAGTAGATTTATGTAAGTATTAATGTTTTACGTCGTCTGGACACTTGTTTTGTTCGTTGTTCATTGTGTACGGACGGGTATAAATGAAACTCGAAGGAATAATATTAATGTCCGCAGTCGCGGCCCTAACCGAACTGTCTTCGTCTTATTGCCCACTCCGTATATAAATTCGATAGAGGATTTAAAGAGAAATAATATATCTATATACGAGACCAAAGTAGAATAAATAAAAATCTGTAAAATAGTAATGACAAATACTAAATACAACGCTGGTGTAAATTGACGATGTAATGCATAGTAACAAAATTCCAGCTCCAACATTGCTGTCCTTCATATAGTTGGACTAGTTTCACTTCCTGTTACGCGGCGAATTGTATACACCGAGCACGTCACTCATTCAGGCTCAATCAAAGGATCGTGAATGAGATGTTTACCGCGTATGGCCACATACATCAGCTTGTGTATGTATAATGCAACAACTCCAACGTTTCCTGTTATGTGGTTGTTGGACGGTCAGATAATTGCGCTCCGTAACATACATATTTGATTGCTAAATATTTTATGTTGGAAGCGTGTGATATTAAATTTCAATGGTTCTCTGTCTATCCCTGTGATCTTTCCATCGTTACATCTGCCATCATCATCAACGCTAAAGGTTTATGTATTCTGTGATGGGGCCGTTTTGTGACATTTAGTATCGATGGTTAGTCGCGGCGCGTCAGTGGAGTTGGGCCGTCCCGCCAAGGCCAGCGGGTTCGTTAGGGCCATTCATGGATGCCGGCCCGCCCCGCGCCTGCGACAGGATACTCTCCCTTGCTGTGTGCTATGCTGTACGTCCGATCGATTTCTTTTTAAAATTGGACGCGCAGCAAAAAGACCACGCAATCGTAATTCACCGGATGCACTAACGAGTGTAAATTTTTTTAAGTCACCAAGCGGCATTAGTTTGTTTTTGTTTGAGGTTGTTTCCGTTACGAATGTTTTAACCGTTCTGTTAAATTTGCACCCTCGAACGCATGTTTATGAATGAGAATTTTGGTGTCGTATATTAAAGTTATTTTTTTGTTGTTACCAATGTTTTGTTTTAGGGTCTAGAATAATTGTCGTAACATCCTATGATTTATTCTAATCTAGGCTTTTGGATATGTAATGTGCTTAGAATTAAATACTGCATCGCACTTCTTTGACATGCAAATTATGTGATGATCTTTTAACAATGAAACCACCTATCAACAATATACGAATAAGTACTTTAAGTGCTAATGAGGTGTTTCAGATACTAAACTTGATAGGACGGCGAATATGCGATTATAACTCTTAAGTGGAGGAAACTAAGCTATAAAGCTGCTTGAGAGTAGGATAGTTATATTTCGGACGTGCATTGTTGGCAATTGGTCATGATTTGCGTATGTAAATCGATGGAGTTTAGTTGAACGGGCATAGCGGTATTTTCGCCGGTATACGGCAGGAAGTCGGATGCTATAAACACAGTTTTAGGCGTATAAAGAAAACTATTGTTGCTCTATAAACATTCCGTTTCGACAACGGTCAATATTTCAGTGCGTAAAATTAAAATTTTCGTCACAAGAATATTGAAAATCTCTGGACCAAGAGAGAATAATGATATCAGTTTAATGTGTAGTTCTATGTGAGTGTATTTCTTATATTATTTCCACTTTTTATTTTTAACCATATGATTAGCATCATCCTTGTGTTATGATGTTGACCATTATCAAGCCATTACCACTCTGCTATTTGACTCTTGTCTTATCTTAGAATAGTAAGGATCGTGCCTCTGATTCCTGTCTCGATCAGGACGCTGAATAAGACCACAATTTATTACTTATCACAAAAATAAGGTCTAAAAATACGAACCATATATCTACTTCCATATTCCATCCTGCATGGATTATTGTTTATTACTCGCAAAATATGTATTATGTATTACTTAAATTCAAATCGAATAGTACTGTGTTCCCAAAAGTTACCCTCTTAAATGAACGTCGGTACAAGTGAAATGTGTCGTGTCCATGCATTCGTTTAAGAGCTTATAGCCCTCATACCCTAACTTCTAACGGAAGTCACCCTTAATTACTCCGGACCACGGACTAAGTATTTTACGACCTTTTCAAACACTTGTTTGTAGATGAATTGCAGGCTTGAATACTATCGTTATTTTCATTTCAATTATTTCTATCTAGAAAATTGTTATTGGCTAAACATTTTTAATCTTTATATGTGTTCGAAACAATAACTTAAGTGGATAAAGGAAGGCCATTTGCAATTACTTTTATGAAATGGCTAAATTTAGTACATATTTCAGTCATAAGCGTATATTCAATGCTAGTTACCTAAGAACTAACGGACTTAAAATAGGTATGTTACATATAACTCTACGTATATGCGCATCTGTACCTAAGTATAACCTAAAGTAAAAGTAAGACTAAAATTGCATCTAAAGTTCTACTTAATTGGTGTAGTAATTCTCTGAACGGTTCTATAACGGACCAAATGTGTGCGCGGATTCTGATTGAACCGAACGCCAATTAATATCGTGTTATAACAATCAGTGACAGTTTAGTAAATACCGATCGAACAATGGCCGTACACACATGGATGTTATCAGCGACGGCGAGATTTACAACTAATGACTTGTTATTGTCGAACGACGTTGATATATACGTGTTTAGAGGGGTTCTACACGTTGGGAATCTACCACCAGCTCGACCAAGGTCATGACGTCATTGGTGGGATGGACCAATTTTTCTATTCGTTATGCACGGTTAGGTGAACTGTCGGTTGTCAGAGACACTCAAAGTCTACGTCTTTATACTCTTGAATGCGTCGTATTTAAAAACGATAATCGTAACACGTCTATTAACAGAAGTGAACCGATATTATTATTTGTGTGTGCCGAAGCAATTCAAGGTGTAAAGACGAATGCCTCTGACAATCGACAGTCCAACCGACTCAACCGCCCGAAGAATTATTATTACTATTATGGACGTCATGACCTTGGTCGAGTCGGTGGTGTAT
>DWTF01000098.1:0-16386 GCA_018250225.1 Udranomia kikkawai
TTTTAAAAAGAAAAGAAAGACTTGAATAATTGCCATAATTAAATATTTCATTACCTTCTCTATTAAATCTAAGTTCGCGTATATTTAAATAATATAATTTTCTATCAATGTTCGAATGTAAAACTGTACATTACGAGCGTAGATTTTGGGGTTTTTCAGTTGAATGCATTTCCTTCTAAGAGGAAAAAATGTAAAATATTCTTGTTAAGGCTTAAATTTATCACTTTCTACTAAATCCGATTGTACATAAATAGGATAGTGGTCGGTTTCAAGTGCGTTGCTATTTTTTGGAAACTAAGAAAAGATTACGATGACGCTGACGATTTTCTCTTTAAATTTTAATACGAAGTTATGTACCTATAATAAATGGCAAATACTGTATAGTACAGTCGTATTTAAAATTAGGTTCATTGCATGTATTTGTTACTAGAGTAACTGAATAATAGTATAATATATTAAAGTTTGTGTAGTTTTTATCTACGAATTATCTGTGAGAAACTGCTAGTTTGCATGACATTTGGATTGTAATATAATACCGGTTCTTATCATGAATGTAAAAGGTTTCTCTCAAGGTAAAGGTGAAGGTTACATCCACGCTAACGAAGCTCTGCACTGATACTATCTTATTCCTTCTTCTACAAATTATATGTTGTTAATTACATGTTATTTAATCTAATGATTGGTTTCTGTTTTAGGAGCAAAGGTTCAACATGTACGTGATGTACTCTAGGAATAATAAAAGAGCAACGAGACTGGTGTATGAAAACAAACAATTTTTTCAGGTAAGTCAGCTACGACTTTATTTTGTTTATATTTTAAGTACAATTTCTTTATCTATAGCACGAATGAAGTTGAAACGAAAATGAAATTACTTCAAAGGTATATTAAGCAAGTCGAATCTTAATATACCTATGACAAAAAATATTTTTAAAGGTTTCTACAAAAGATTTGCAAATAATTTCTAGTTGTGGCTTAAGTTAATTATTCTTGTTTAGCAGTAAAACAGTTGTGGTTGATAAAAAACAGTATAAATCAGCTTAGGTAAGGAAGTTTATTCGAAACTACGTGTGTGAATGAAATCGTTGCGTATTATGTGCCCGTCATTGTTACTGAGCACGGTGCGTAGATTTTAAAAATATATTTGAAATTGTATATAGTTTTATCAACTACTACAGACTTCAAAACAAAATAAAATGTTCCAACACTGATATTTCAGTTACAAATGTCCGATAAGTTTGTTTTATTAAAATTTATTTAATTTACGGATATTCATTTTATAATGTATCTGTATCTGTTTGGTATAAATAAGAATTGGTTCATGAAACTTTCCAAAATACAGTCCTATATCTTAACTAGTTTACTGAGTTAAAATTTTCGGCAAGCTTAGGTTTAGTTAGCTAGTAAAAATACGCCAGGTACGAGTACTACAGTGTCAATGACAGTCAGTATGCACAGTGATCATGCAATAAAAGGTTAATAAAAGTACAAAGTCACAGGATATCACATAGGATAGGATACCCAGCAGCAAACGAAATGAGCCAATTGGACTGCATACAACGATAAAGGAAGCGTCGTATGCAACTTTGAATTATTGTTAAAGAAATCAGTTTTCTTTTATGATTTTGAGGTAGCAAATCAGCATGCAGTCCACCTGATGGTAAGTGGTTACTGCCGCTCTGTGACATCTGTAGTCAACCTAAGATAGGATTGAAGTTCTTTTTTAGGTAGTTGACCTATAAAAGAACTTCAATCCTATCTTAGGTTAACTAACTTGCTACCGCTGAGGACTAAGTTGGTACGCCTCGGTTAAGTACGTCTTCCTGGCAGCACGTACACTGCTGTTATAAGGCAGAAATAGGTGTGGTGGTACCTCCGGAATCGAACCGTAAAAAGTTCTACCACCTACAAAAAGTTGATAACAATTAATCTATAATTTATTATGCTTACGCTCTTTGTAGTCCGTCTTCGTAGTACATGAATGAGTGCGTGTCAAGAAATAGTTATTCGCGAAAAAATTCAAACGACGCGTTAATGTCACATACCAACAAGTCACGCGTACAGTTGCCGGCGCAAATGGACGTAATTAATCCAAAATTCAAAACTGCGAAGAGCAGTTACACGTAAAAGCGAGACTTATACATATTAAAAGACGTTCGGAAGCCCACATGTTAAAGGGCTACATAGCGACATTATATGCCATTAGTATTTATTGCCAGTATCACAAGGCGAGAGAGGCAATTGTCATAAAAAGCAAATTGATCGTCTGCATTATCGGTTCCCGCATGTTTACGCCGCGATGCGGTGCGTGCTTCAGTATTATTTCCTCATTTGTGTAAGCTACGGCGGAATGGCAAGTGCTGTTATGTGTCTAACTGTTGGCAACACCGTTATGTGGTCATAATTCTAATCGGTAGCCTTGGGAAGATTCTGTGATCACCGGCCGTGTGTTTAAAAGTATCATAATTATGTCTAAATGAGTCTTTCTATGCCTTTGTAGCAAAAGGAAGAGCCTCCTTTTTAAATATAATATTAGGTCCTTACATATGAAATTGGCGTTATGCTATAAAAAATTGTGTAATTCTATAGCCAGTGTTTCGATAGCCAGGAGCCTTCGAAATCGATAAACAATCAATGTGATAAATATTTAAATAAATTATTTCTAAGGGTTGAGTTCTAAAACATGTGATAGATCACAGAATATTTGTTATTTTGGCAAACACAATTAGCATAATAACAGCAACATATGCAAGGCTACAAGTAAACTTTAGGCATTAACATATTAATATTTTGGAGCGTAGTGAAAGTTTATATATTGTCATGCGCCATTTCCCGCATAACAAACTTCTCAGCCTACTTGCTCAAATAAAATTCTGCTCCAATAAACCAACTCTTAGCGTGATCACATATCACTTGACCCAAATATCATACGATAGTTGGTGAAAGCCAATCGACGTATTGATACTAATTGTAAGGTGACGAAAATATTACTTTTGATGGTATCATACACATATCTTCGTCTTATCTTAAACAAAATGTCTTATTCATGTTAGTATCAGCTGGATTTTACGTATAGATTTAATCAAATATATTGTACCCGGATGACAATGGCCGGAGTTGTGGAAAGCGATAAAAGTAATGACTAAGTTAAGAAAAGTTATTCGGCGCGGAAAGAATTGCTACATGATTAATTCATATAAAGCTTAACGTATATTTTTATCGTATATTTTGTTCAATAGACACCATCAAAACCAATAAATGGTGTAATGCTGGTCTAGGAATTTGTTGTATGACTTCATGCGTCAACCGAAACTTTTTCTGTTTCAGGAAAGACAATTAGTATTAGGTGATAGATTAGATCTCTCTAGCTACCTTCTGGAACCCGTTCAAAGGATACCGAGGTACAAACTGTTTTTGGACGATCTCGTGAAAACGTACACAAACTATGAAAACGAAAGGTGTGAGTCAGATTCTAGGATATCTAAACTAAGTGTGGATAGTGACGAGACTGGTGGCAGCAATGGAGAGTTTTCCGACAGTGACGAAACGCCATTGGAAAGTTTGAAACTAGCAAAAACGATGATTGAGTGTGTGCTGACGGCTGTTGATGGCATAATGGCACTAGAAAACATAAGAGACTGCCCGGTAAGTGAAATGAAAAGTAAATTGTGTGTAATTATTTAATAATTTAGTAATAACTGAAGTGTCATTATAGATATTGTAACACGAGCAAATAATAACTGAGAAATGAACGAAAAGTAAGCATTAAGTGGAGGTTGTAGTATATCTACTACTAAAACTTGCTGTAGAAGTATTATAGTCGTTTCTAGTCATCTAAGTGTTTTGAAATATTCTACAAAGGCTCCGGTAGGGTCTGACAACCACTATTTATCACTGTACCAAGGCCAATTGCTTAATTTGTCCACATCAAACATTCTCAAACTTTACCCCGCCGTTCACTTTGAGAATGTTTGATGTTTACAAAATATTTACGATTTTCAAATAGAGAGCTTGATAAATCGAATAGCATAAAAAAACACTATTCGCGTATGTCTTTTCCACGCTTTAGCTCTTTGAAACTATTCAAAGGATATTGATTTCATGTGGGCTTTCTTTGATTTTGAGGTAGTAAAGTGCATGCAGTTTGCCAGTTGGTAAATGGTCACTACCGCCCATGGACATCTGTAGTCAACCTAAGACAGGGTCAAAGTTCTTTCTAGTAGTAGTTGAATTGACCTATATAACTCTATGTTTTCAGATAATTGAACTGTTAAAATGAGTTTTTCTTTTGCAGCCTTACTTGAACCTACTGAGTCAAGGAAGGTTGCTGCGGCAGCACGAGTTCTACGCGATGGACAACGCGCGACGGCGGCGGCAGCTCATGAGGATCTTTCTCTTTGACAAGCTGGTGCTCATCACAGTCGTGTATAGAAAGGTATGCACTATTTTCATAAGACACTGTTATATTACTTAATATGGGACGTTATGTAATCTTTCACTGTGACGAATTTTTTATTCTTTTCATCTTTTTGTACGGTCATTGTTTCCAGGGCACCTGTTTTTTTATCAGAAGTGGCATTATAGGCAAACGTGCTTTACTTTAGGCCGCATCTTAGCTTCCCATCATGCTGTATTGCGGCCATATGCCTGCCCATTTGGAGTAAAAGAAAAACTGGATTGAGGGGTACCAAACATAGAAATCCCGCATTAACTCGTTTTAGTGGCAAAATATTATGTAATATAACTGCCAACGGTATAGGGCTAAACGCTTGTGATACATTATATCAAATGATTTCTACTGAAATATTTATCACTCGCGATTAAATCACCTTTTAACTGATCTTTTTTCTCGATTAAATGAAGCATGGTACAAAAACAGGTGCATTTGTATGCGCATACGCAGATGATCTCAAGGAAGTGCAAGCGCGAGTATATTGTAAAGAACATCCGGAAGATGTTGAACTATTATAGCGTGGAGTGCTATTATCGATGGGTTCCACTTGTGGATCACAACGACCGCATTTCCATAACAAAAATTTAATAAAAAGTCGCGTTGAATAAAAATCTAACTAGAAATACTAGTAGGTAGTGATACGAAGTAAAACATGTATGTATAAAGGCAACTTAACAGTATTTTGCACTCATGAATATTAAAATACATATTTTATATTTATGTATGAACTATTAGTAATTACTAAACTTAAGAATGCGACATGATAATCAAAGTCATAAAATTAATAAATACCAACCAACCATACGGCTCTAGTGCCATTTGGTAGATTTACATGCTTTTGAGAATTGTTATATTTAATGTCTATGGTAACTTAAGTAGTGACTGACAATAAGTTATTAGGTTACAAAGTAATTGAGAAAACCATAGTTGTGCGGAATATAGAGCATCAGTTCTTGTCTATCTCCCTAATAGCAAATATGAATTTTGGCATCATATTCTATTCTATACACGCGTATAAAGAATATCCATAATATTTAACATAATCATTAAATCCTTGGAACATTGGAAATCCCGCAATATCTAATAGTGTTATCACCAAACATTGAGCATTTCGATTTGTACCTACTTAACGAAGGAATTTTTGTTTATTCGTGCGATAATTGTTATATAGAGCATTGTACAAATATTTGTTTAATTATTATCTTTTTAATGTATGTGTTGCGAAATGAGTCAGTTTATAGTGATTCATCTTTATCAATACACAATAAAACGATTATTGCGACCCGTCTGCCTACTGTGTGATAAGGGATGCCGGCGATATTAAAATAGAATAATTTAATATGTAAAATGTACGCACTAATACAGCTAATATTCCCTACTTCTGCTAATATCTTGTACGGTACTATTGACTAAAATTCTATATCTAAAACTAGGTTGCAACGATCCTAGTTTGAATCTCTAATGCATCTTTGATTAATCGGTACTTACTAACAATGAATAATTTATTATTCTTCTTCCATTCGAAGTAGGTACATGTACGATTAACGATAACGAACGATGATAATATACGATTACTTTCGTCAATTCCATGAACATCCGTTGAATATAATCTAAATCTTTTCACATTAAGTTTAGGACAACAATGGCTTGAAGAGTGGTAAAATAAGAGTATTAACGTATAAATAATGTGTGTTTTATTACAATGCAAGTCAGTATGTACACATATATTTCGAGAGACAGAAATTCAACGAAAGCACAGCGAGGCGCCATATCTAAGGATATTCTATATACGCAAGAAACTTCGTATAACTAACCTCATCATAAGTGATTATGCGAAAGTGTCATTTATCTTCTGCTAATAAGGTGTTAAATCCCATATGCAGGCGCCAAGGAAAGTTTATTACTGTAGAAGGCGCATTAGCCATGCAGTCTTCGTTTCACATATTGATATCATCTAAGGTTGTCACGTGTTAAATTACAATAAAGAAAACTGTTTATTTAGATCTCCGACGTTTTGCATTGTAGTACTATAGATCATTCTGATAGTGTGGGGAATTTTGTAGCTAAGTCCAAAAGTTCTGCCTGTAGGAAATTAACAGTGTTTATTGCTAATTCGATGATTGTCTTACAGTTTTATGTCCAGTTGTTCTAATAACTGGTGGGCGTACATATCTCCAGACAGTAGGTAAATGACTAATATAGCAAACACTTTTGTTAATAATTATTCCTATTACTTTATAAATTTAAAATAACATTCAAGTGTAATTATTTTTATTTTCAAAGTCTCAAAATCAAGTGAAACCGTCGTAATTCTGAGTGATATAGGATTATCCGTGGTTACGGCCGTGTAATTATTATCGTTCTTTTTTATTAGTTGCTGTAACAATCGGATGAATATTTCAATTATTATCTAATTAATAATGTTTTATAAACAATTCGAAAATGTAGAGAAATAAACGTGTTATAGAGTAGAGTTCTACCTCTTTGAACTTATTGATTTTACATTGTTTTGTTAGGTTATACTTATACTAGTATTTTCTTGTGGCTTTGCCCGCGTGAAATTTGGTCTGTCACGTAGTTTCGTGTCAGACCATTTTAAATTTATACGAATTTGATGACAATGTATAGTTTTGCTAAAACAGTAATAGATGGCGTTCGATGGCATTTTGACCAATAAAAATATTTTGCAACTATATTAAAAAAAAATGTATTCTATGTCTATGTCCTTTTTAATACCTCTAGGCACAAAGTTTCATTATGGCCGGTTGAGTAGTTTTGGCGTAAGAGCGTAGCAAACACTTACACATTCACATTTATAATATTAGTAGGGATAAGCTCACAAACTCGACCATTTTATCATACGATTATGTTAACATAATTGAGGCATCATGTAATGTATGCATATGTGAATGTGCTGCAGATTTATTATGTAATAAAAATATCGTTTTAAATAAAATGTCATTAAAAGTGGCAACCCTAATGTGCAGCTCGCTGATTAGTCTTAGCATTTTCTCCGCGATAAATTAAGCGACGCGATAACAAACATTTTAAGCCATGCTTCTCGTGTAGAAATATGTACTTGGGTGGGTATTGCCAGCAAATAAATCATGTTAGTAGGTATTTGCGATAAATTTATTACTCTTTTTGATTTGAAAATAAGAGCAACGGAAAAGAAAGGGTTTTAAGAGTAAAAAGAAATGTAAGATTATTTCAACCTCTAAAACAGGAACTTAAAACGCGAACGCATACGGTGGATACGCGCGATATTGCGCTGCGAAAGATTCTATCTATTAAATTGCAAAAGCTATCTCTCTATTACTTCCTCCAGCCTTCGAATACGTATGTAGATTTTTATCGAAAAAGCCACCTCCTTAATCTAGCGTATAATGAAATAGTGAACAGACATTACATTATAGAAATAGTTTATTACGCAGACGCGCCGCGCTGGCGTCGCCGGCCGCTGATTGTAGACGGAGAAATTGCTAGAGAACTTTTGCGTATAAATAACTCATTCAACCAATTGTCCTTCCTCTTTTTATTTTGCTTTGTTGTAAATAAATAGTACACTCGACGTAGTTGGAAGCTCACTTAAGGTCAATCTCACTGTTGTAAGTGTTATAAGTTGTAAATAATCAAGTAAAATTTGGAAAACTTACACACCCTGCCTGTGTTTGTATACTTAAACTATTCTTCCTGTCCTTTTGCCTCACTGGGTTGCCTGGAAAAAATCGCTTCTAAGCGATAAGGCCGCCCGTTGTTTGTGTTCTATATTTAAGATGTTTATTTACTTGTATTAATTGTGGTATGCAAACAATAACGAGTATATCTACCTATCTACGAGTATATGGCCATCTGATCTCAAAGAAAACAGAGCAAAATCTGGTAGGTAGGTAGGTAGGTATGTATGAGTGTTAGATATCTTATGTGAGTGAAAGCAGGTACTTATTGGGGCTCAATAATTAAAGTTTTATTCTGTCCGCTTATCCGTAAATTACAGTAAAATCGTATGATAGTCGCATTTGTTCAATCTATTATTTATTTCTAGGCGTCTCAGCGACAATTGTGCTACATCCTAGACCACATCGTTTACCACTGAGCGAGATCGCGGTCAAACGCAATCCTATACAATAAGCAAAAAAGAGACACTATAGAGTATATGTTATATAAATACGTCGTAACAGTAACAAAAAAACATAATATATTGTATCGCGTAGCAAACTATACTTATCTAATCGGAAGTAAGCAAAACGTAGAGTCTAATATTTAATTTTATCTATCGTGAAATTATTTAGGTAGGTTCATAATCTATTTTCATAACACGATTACTGGTATTCATATGAATATCTGTTAAGCTAACTGTTTGTTCTAGTTTTTTGTTTTGTGATGATTGATGTTGCACTCATATTTGAATAAAACCTGACAGACAGATCACCAGAAGCTAGCGTAGATTGTAAACAAATAACAACAGTTAGGTGGATTATTTGCAGAGATTCAGTACAAAAACAATGAACAGTTCTATTCAAAACAGCACTATAGAACTACAGATACTAGAGTAGCGGCGCAGGTAGGCGATGTGTAACGAGTAATGACCTTGCTCGGTCCCGGCACGACTAATTGTGTGCTTGTAGATGAATGCTGATGAAAATAATGAAGTTTCCTTGGTGATAACTAGTCTTGTAACTTCGGTTACAAGATTCACAAGAATCAAAAATCAAATATATTTCATTTCATTCATCATGAGGTATACAAGTATACTCAATGAACAGTCATATACATTTCCAATAGTCTGTCAGTGGTCATCGGCTTTCAACGCAACAATACAAGATACAAGAAGAAGATTAATATAATTGTATCAAAGATTTCAATAGTTAGATACGCCCACGTTATAATGCGACTGCGCCGAAATGTTTCCACGATGAAATGAGTGAGGCCACTCATTTTGATGAGATAGTAAAGCTTGCAATTGAGTATGATAAAAAGGGATGACACTATTGTCTCTGTTCACCACACATTGAAAGCATACGCTACAGATTTTAGGTGTCAGGGCGTATCTAACTATTTAAATCTTTGAATTGTATACAATTCTTAACTATGATTGTGGGTTTAAAAGTATTGAATTCAAACATCGACAATTATGAATGGAAATGAAAATTATGTTTTGGTTGTATCTTACCTATTTCTTCTCAGGAAGTATGTAAGTCATTATCAAAGGTGTATAAAACGAGGTCTCTAATTTTTATGCTTAAAAAGCTTTCAAATTCAACATTCAGATCATTTTCTCTCAATTATACTCAACACTTTCTCAATAGAAATCAATTAACTATATTAAATGTTTAAAACATGCTAACCTTACTATAATATCAATTTTAACCATGTTAGTGCTTAAGTTATTTGTTTGTTCCAAGTATTCCTTTTCATAACGTTACCGAATTTGAACCTTTTCACATTTATGTTTTTAACGGGATAAATATTCCTTCTTACTGAATTTAGGCCGTTTCTCATACACGGGTGGAGTGGATATTTTTTTGAAACGACCCTTTGACATTTTAATGGGAGTTTTGCCGTGACCTTAGCGGTAATGAATAGCTTTATATGGCGTTATTTAAATCATGCCTTATAAAAGTACCTACCTTTTATTATTATTCATTACGCCTTTAACCTTGCCATACATATTTGAGCCAGTTTTAAGTTTTGATTGCTGTTTAGGAATTTTACTCGATTTCCATCTGTTATCACGTATAAACTATTTAGATATGACTTTTCTTAATTTAAAGGTGGTATGACATGAATTTGAGGTTTAAATGTTAAATCTCTATTATTTCCAATTCCAGCAATTGACGGTAGAATTCTTCATCTACAAAGACCATATACCGGTGGATGACCTGGGCATTACGGCGAAGGAGCACGACCAGCACAAGTTCACTATCTGGTACAAGAAGAGGAACCTCAAGTCCTACAAGCTGGAGACGAGGGAGCCGAAAGTGAGGAACGCGTGGGTCGGAGAGATCTACTCGTTGCTGTGGGAGCAAGCCGAAATGCAGAAGAAAGGTAGGATCTACATGCCATTCTATTTTATATGAATCTACGCTGGATTTTTTTATGATTTTGAGGTAGCAATAACAAGCTTCATGAACTTCATGTTCAACTGATGGTAAGTGGTCACTGTCATCATGGATCTGTAGTCAACCTAAAACAGGATCGAAGTTCATTCTTAGGTCAAAGTGTTGCTACCCCAGAGGACTAAGTTGGTACGCCTCGGTTAAGTATGTCTCCCTGACCATACCCTTCAAACCAGCACAGCAGCACGATCACTACTGTTATAAGACAGAAATAGGTGTGGCAATGGTGCGTCCGTAATCAAACCCTAAAAGGTTCTACCATCTTGAATATTACATAATGTTCGTGTAAAAATACTTTTATTTTAATTTATATATATGTATATGTTCCACGTAGTCTCTTTTTTTTGGCGAGTAATTTCTATAAATTATTATTATACACATCCACATCTTAACAAGTTTTTATCACTGTTAGTGAATGCCGACCTAATTTCCGTAAGTAATATCTGATATGGATAAATGTCTAAATATGATATTATCTTGAAACAAACCGTAGATATTTCCTCGGATTACGCGTTACGTGTCATCGTAAATCGGAACTCGGAAGCCGAATAAACTCCATTAAATACTTAATACGAAATTGCCGCGCTTCATAAATCCTCTCTCGTACCCGATCAGGTATTCTAACAATATTATTACGTAATGTTCACGTCGCTTACTTTTATTTCCAAAAACAAAATTTAACAATATCATCAAACGTTTATTAAACTGTCTTTAACTTCGGATTTAATAATAAAATTCCTAGTTAAACCTAATGTCGTACATCGTAATTTCACATAGTTTCTTCAGAAATTTTAAAACAATCTGCACGTAACTCGTAGGAATATGTCACTATCAAATCTCCGAGCGTAATGTCTGTCCGGATTACGCGTTACGCGCGGCCGTAGACCGCAACACGTAATATATCAGCCGCGATCATTGCCGAATAAACTCCATTAACTAGCTAATAGGAAGTGCGGCGTGGATTCATAAATCGCCGGAACACCGCACGTACCTCGTTAACCATGTGGCACATAAACAAAATGTTCTATTTCAGAATTGTTAGTTAATTTTATGTCAGAACTATTCTACACAAATATTCCGCGTTTAACTACAAATTAACTACTTAAATTTCTCTCTCTAATTAATGATCGTGTTCAGAGACGTTTAACAATTACTTAAAATATCATTCTGTATACATATTTTTTTCGTCGTGCACAGTTCATATCAAAAGATAAAGATTACACTTGTCAGGGCGAGCTAGGTACATTCAAATTTAATGTTTGATAACTATAGGAGTAGATAAGTTATTGTTTATGCGTGACATTTTATTTTCAATGAAAACAATGGGTTTATGTTGTCTGAAAAGTTTCACTCAAGGGACATTAAAAAATCACTATTACCATAGTAAAAATAGCTAAAATGATGACGATAACTTCGTCATCATTTTAGTAGCTATTTACGGAGTTTACGAAAGAATTATATTAAAAATAGAAAAAAAAGATAAACATAAAATCAATTTTAATCGTGACACTCGTATGTGATTCTAATTTATCTCATTTTGTATTGGATGCCAACGCTCCGTGTTTCTGTGGGCTTCATTGACGATCTGGCTATTAACTCGAGTGGCCACATTTCTCAAAGAAAGTTGTTGAGTCCATCTGGCATGCAAGCCCGCCCGTAATTCCCGCATAGTTAATACGGACAAACTTTTTAATTGGTCGTCATCTGCTCCCGTCTTTGTACGTGACCGACTTGTTCCACCTTCAGCGAGTAAGCGAGCTTCTTGTGTAAATTGAAGTTAGCTACCGTCTGAAGCAATCCCGGAGCGCTATGACATAGGGTTCTTCAAACGTAGCACACAAAGAGCTTTACTTCAAAGCCAGAGTTATATCGGTCATACTCCTGGTGTTGCAAATGCCCATAGGCGACGGTGATCACTTAACACCAGGTGAACCGTTTGCCTTTTCGCTAGGCTTAATTCGATAAAAAAAATTTAAGTGAATAATCTCGCACACAAAGATATATTAGGAGAGATAAATGTATTTTTATTCATTGTGTTTTAATTACACTAATTTAGAACTAATACTACTTTCAAATAGAAATCAAATCATGAACATAGTTGCAACAATTTCTCCTTTAGTACATGATGATGTCGTTGCTTTACTCCAGTTAAACTAAAGTAGCCGTTTTTTCTAGTATAAGCGATGTAAGTGATGTGGAAATTGCGCGTTAGTTCGTATTATTTTGAATTTTTTGCTCTAATTTTCACTCGGTGACAACAGCAATAGTCTCTTAGCGATGTAAGAATTGTGGAAATTGTGAGTACTAACTCAGAATTGTGGAAATTGTGAGTACTAACTCACATTTTCCACAATTCTTTCCCACCGATAAAGAAATTGTGAGTTAGTCCTAGCGATGTAAAATTGTGAGTTAGTTAGTCGTATTACCATCAATTTTCTCGCTATAATCTTTAATCGGTGGTAATAGCAACAGTCTCTAATGTAAGGAGAGCGAGGTTCTTTATCGTCGACTGACGCACGCGGGGTCGACGACTCAAGTTTTTTATTGGGTGCACTTGCATGTGCATTGCGTCTGTGGGAATGTCAGGAAGTCGACGTTTTTTCTGACATCAATCAATTTCGTTTTGCTCCTCGAATGCCAGTGCAAATAAGCTGCAACGGCAATTTTATGCGCGTGAGCGCGTACTGCTTTAATGTTATGACTGCCTTTGTAATAATTTAAGCGGAAAATATTTCAAGTAGACAGAAATAATCAAACATTTGTAATGAATATTTTTGTTAACGTATTTGTTGCTGATTTCTTTTATTATAGTAGTGTGTATAAAATACCATTGTTATAAAGTCGGATTGTTCTTGTCAAGTATGTAATTAGAGTTATATATTCCAAAGTGACTGTAACTATGTTATAAGTTTGAAATCCAATTAATATTATTTTTTCCTCGCTTAAAAATATAATGACTGACTTCAAAATATAAATAAGCGGCGAACATAATTGCATTCTCAGCCAGTTAACTCGAGCGGAAATCAAAATTGATTTAGAAATATTTTATAATTTTGAAATTAAAAACTAGCATGTAGTCCACCTGATAGTAAGTGATCACTGCGGCTTATGAACATTGTAGTCAGCCTAAGACAGGATTGAGGTTCTTTGTTAGGTCAACTACAAATGCGTTACTACCCTTGAGGACGAAGTTAGAACGCCTCGGTTAAGTAATTTTCCTGACCACGCTCAAACCACCACGTTCAAACCAGAAAACAGCAGCACGATCAGTACTGTTATAATGCAGAGATAGGTGTGCAGAAATGGTATCAATGGCAATGGTGTCATTGGATGCATGGAAACGTCTAGATGGATCCGACCAGTAATACGTCGTTCAAATTCTAGCATTGGTCTCAGAGCTTCGCTTTGATTATTTTTGTTGACCAACTTAGCTACTGAAAACTACAAATTGCACAATTTGTCACACTTAATATAATATCTGCATTAGGGATCGAATAAAAATTCTTTTATTAAATTTGGACTCAAAAATAAAATTGCCGTTTTTCATTATTTCATCATATTACATATAACAACGTTACTAGTTTCAATATTGTAGCAATTATTTAACTTTTTCGCAGTTTAAAATAAATAAAAGGATAAGCATCAATGGCTTTACAATTGAATCTGAATTTGTATAAAATACGTTGTTTAAATTTCCAACGATAGCTCAAACTATTTACTCTGGATGATTGAACAAAAGGCAATCGTTCGTTTGTTCTCGTTTCGTTTTGTTTACGATCATATTTTTTATATCTGTTTTTCCAAAGGTATCTTTAAATTAAATTCTTCTTCTAAATACGTGGGTTTTATTTCAATTCATCCCGCTTCCCACTCTATGTGTACCCATGAATGTAACATGAGTCTTAAATAAGTTTTGTATGTCTAGAAACTAGGACATTGTACTTTTATCTTAGGTTTTTAGGCATTACACAAACAACTGTCCACGCAAAGTTATGGGTTTACCATAAATAAGATAGGAATAAACGTGATTTATTAATATTTCCCTTACTTGTTTATGCCCATCTCCTAAACAGAAAGCTTAGCAAAATAGAAGCATCATTATTTTCTGCGCTGTGGCCTACGCGAATCTAAAGATAGCAGAACTTTCAACAAATTTCATGGTTCGATTCCGGAGCCATCATCGCCACACCTAATTCACTCTTAAAACAGCAGTATTCTTACAGTTACGATGAGGAAAACATAGAGAACCTATAGGAAAACTAGGCATTCCAACTTAGTCCTCAGGGGCAGCACAGCTTTGTGTCTGTCTTATACATTTAAAATATTCTTTCTTGTTTCACCCACAATTGTAGTAACCCTACGCAAAAATTGCTAAGTTTCAAACATTTTATTAGTGTCGTAAAAGAATTTGTACGATTTCCCGTACTAATGATGGCGTGAGCCGCGCCATTTGGTTACTTTATTTCGGTTGGTTTATTTCGACCCATTCTTTGACATTGACCTTCGAAATTTGTTTTAATGTATTTGGCGTGTTTCGCGCTGCACGAATGAAACATGCGTAAACCAAGAAGTTTTTGGCATTGATCGAGAGCTGAAAAGGGAAAACAAAATTCTCAAAAAAAACTATGATCAATACGGGCCTTGATGTGTCGTAATTCGATGTTCTACGATGCAATTTCTGTAATATTTAATGCCCATATATAACGTTGCTATATAACACATTAATTTAAGTGAACCTCAAACTCGACCAATCTATTGGTCACTTGGTCATTAGTCTATTACAGTATCTATAGGTTTTGCAAATCTGTGTATTTCATTAATTTATAAATACGGACTTATGTCTGGTCGATTTTTATATGTATGTGAATATATGTGTTTGTGAATATATGTAAATAGTATATTCTAATATACGTGTAACTGACTCTCTAAACTTTGATTCATATTTCTTTTAGCTGTTAAGTCGAAAAAGTCAGTGTTATATACGAAAAAATATTCCATTATGAAAATCAGGCACTTTCATCCCAGCAAGTGTCTCTGAAAGACATACTAGTTGCCTTAAAGAGATTCACGTATCAAAGAATCTTTATCAACATCAAAAGAGTATAAGAATCCAATCAGAATACAAGATGATCAATTTTCCAGTACACTGAATTCGTTCGAGTAACGTATTTTATTTATTACCTCGTCTTTTACCAAAATCCATCTGATAACCGTTTTATGTATTTTTATAATAGTTACAGTATATAAATCTCATAACTAATATAGATAACGAAGAAAGCACTTGTGTAAGTATAATTCATATAAAAAATAAATTTAGATGTGTATATTATTATCGTTTGTAATTTTTTTTAATGTATCAGTTTGTTCATATCAATATGAATTAAACAAAAAAATGGTTGGTATACTTAATCTGTTAAGTATATGAAGAAATATTATCAATTTTCGAGGGTTGATTTTCACCGAAATCCTTCTTTACTTTACATACCTTATATTTTAAAAGATGATTTAAAATAGTGTATTTGGGAATGGGAACTAGTGACAAAAAATATTTAAACGTACCTCTAGAGTTATTTACAGGTTTCTCTGTTAATCGTGAAATTTCTACCCGAAATTCAGAGGCGAAGCCTAACTTCACAATATAAGATCTTCGAAAAATAAAAGAATATCTATATAGATTCACTAGCTGTCCCGGCGCACTTCTTATCGCCTCAGAATTTTTTTTCTGTTCCCGTCCCCATCTCCGTTACCGTCCTCATCCCCCTGCCGGTCCCAGTCCCGGTCCCGGTATTGAGATAGCTGTCCCGGCGCACTTCGTAT
>DWTF01000099.1:0-16321 GCA_018250225.1 Udranomia kikkawai
TAACGTTATTATGCCTTTGATTTCGTTTTTATTTCGATATATATATATATATATTTGCTGATCATCATTAGAATCCTCAAGAAAAAAATTAATCGTAGGTATCGATATCTTACCCTTTATTAGTTACAGAAACCTATTTCATACATTTTGTACGATCACACAGAAGAGTTTTTTGGAGAAATGGATACCATTTCACAGCGGCTATCGCATAACTATCTTGTAACGGACACTTTTTGTGACGAATGGTAGGCATCCCTTCTAACAATCTTGCTGGGCCTTTATTCATGGTTTTTATTGCGGTGCCATAAATTTTCACCTCTCCAAGGAAAATCATATTTTTTAACTTTAAAACAGTTGCAATAAAAATCTAGTTTTTTATGTAAGTTAATTCGATTCTATGTTATAGTAGATATCTCAATGAGATTATCATGTGATGTGAGAGTGAAAGATTAATAAGTTCCGTGGGAACGTGATAGTTTACTGAATTTTATGTGATAAAAACGCTACGAATATGTGTCATTGGAGTAGTAAGCCAATTATATTTGAAATATATAATATGAAACATAAATATATATTGTGTACTAGAAATAATTGCAACTCATTAGTACACAAACATAAGACTTCTATAGTTGAGTAATACTATGTCGAACAAGCTAATTATTATGAACTTATATACTCTGCCTGAGGGAGTAGTTAAACAAAATCACAAGTACCATTCAACAGACAACATACAATAAAAATGTACTGAAAAGTTCTTATAATGAAAGCATTGAGGCAAATAATTAAGTTGAATAAGCTACACTGACATGGTAGTACAAGTTGACTCATAATGAAAGCGATTAAAATAAGTTATTACTTTAATACTCCTCGAAGCTACTGCAAATATATATTACTAGCTGACCCGGCATACTTCGTACCGCCTCAGAATAATTTTAATGAACCTGTCCTTGTCCTTTTCCTTGTCCCCATCCCCGTTACCGTCCCCGTGCCTTTTAAGACATATTGTTTTCAAAAGCTATTAAGCCAGAAAAAGTTAAATGTCATTTTATTATACGTATGGGATACATATATCATAAAAGTATATCCTAAATCTATGATATACCTTATGGTTAATAAAAAAATATTATTTGTTTGACACAAAATTTTATGTGAGAGACCAATTTCTATGTATATGAAGCCGCGGCAAAATGCTAGTATTTCATAAATCTATTCCGCTTTTAATATCTGTTTGAAAAGAAAATTGCAGTACCCCGTTTATTTGAATAAGATAGGGCACTCGGTAATTCTTTTTAAAGCTGCACGGTAGTTCATTCGCCTTCTCTAAAATGCAAAGAGGATTTTTCTTTCCGCTACTTTATGAGTTGTCTATAATAAGTACTTCGACTTTTCTATGCTTCACAAACGTAAATACAAGAATCTTATTTTGCTTCCTATATTTTCTCCTCTAATCACTCATTATTTATTGGCAGTCCGCAATGAATGCAATTTTTTAGATTCTTACAAAAGTTTTGTAGTATCCCATTTCAATTCAATTCCAAAAAAATGGATAAAGTGTTTGCGAGCCATGATTTTAATCTTCTTTTATTATTGTTTAGGCATAAGTTTTCTATAAAATAGATGTAGGAGCAGAATAAGAGCCTATAATATATGAACCGGAATTGGACTTAAATGACGCTAGAAGAAATTAAGGAACTTCACATAAACCGGAGTTTATGCACTCCTATTATGAAAGTAGAAGTTCAGTGATAGATGTTCAGTATAATAAAAGTCAGTTGAAAATTTGGTACCTTCCACTAACCTCTAAACCAACCATGGGGAATGCTGCCTTTATATCAGGTTTGATGTTGCTAATAATACGTCCCAGGTATTAAAGTTTGTCTTTATGTTCTTAAAGATTATACATCCCACGTTACACGTCAGATCAAGCGGATACATATATAATAACGGTTTGGCCACAAGATTATCACTGCGAGCGGTAGCGATGAGAATAGCGATAAAATGTGTTCCGAAACAAATAAAAAATAGCTATGAAAATACACGAAGTATCTATAGTAAGGAAAAACTAATAGGAATAGTAAGGAATAACTTATCTTAGCATGATGTCGAAACTGAAAGGGATTCCAAAAAGAATAAGACTATTTGCATAAAATAATATAACACATACATACAGTAGTTCTCTTGCTAAGATTCCCAGTTTTGTAGGCAACAACTACACCACAGGAAAAAAGGTTGGTGGAAATTATCTTTACTCATTAAAATGGGCGATAAAATTAAATAGATATTGACTACCAGGAAGGTACTTTGGAAACAACGATGAATTTAAAATATAAGTAGCAACCATCCATCGACGAGAAGCAAGAAGGTTGCTATAGGTACTTTACCTTTTAAAACCTTTAGCAAAGATTCACCTAAACTTTTGCAAGAAAACGCCTTCTTTTGGGAAGATACGGCAAAATTACCACTCCGTTTACCGCTACCGCTTGCCTCATCGCTTAATATTATGGCCAAACGGTGAGGATTATACGGATTCAGTACTAACCGCAGCCCATCTAAAATACCGCTCAAATATCCGCAGTTGAGTTTTCATTCAGTTTCACCCCTGTCAAAAAGGTTACGAAAGAGGGTGAGGGTATGTTCTGTGACTAAATATATTTTCAAACCTCATTTATTTTTACGGACGTTTTGCTAATACAATCATGAGATCAAGTGTATCGAGCATTTGATAAATGCTTTTTAGTTGTCGGATCTTTATATCTAATTACTGTGAATGAAATAGGATGTTGACATGACCAAATCTAATATTTATTTATCCGGAGGGAGTCTCCCTAAAGAGTCTAAAATTCTTGATCTTGGATCTAAAACAGTCTCATTTACTAATGTATCTCTGATAGCATTATTATATTTGATTTAAAGTATTTCGGAAAGCTGCATCTTTGTATATTCACGAAGATTCAAAGTCAATCTCGAAGATTGCGTAGCAATAGATGTTACTTCTTTTGTTCTACGATGCACAAATGTCCAATGTCCAATGACCATTTTATAAAGAGCACTCATTAATTTGCTCATTTGTTGTTCCCAACCCACGAAGAATAAATGGTATACAAACAACCAATGTAATCGTAATCGGAACAATTCTGTTTGTGCGAAAGCAACGTCAATAATGGGCTCGAATCTCGCAATCTTATTACACGGCATTGAATTGGCGGAGCCACGAAATTGGATCATGTAAAACGGAAGTTCGGAGCAGTCGAACACAGATTTCGGAACGTTACGTCGTTTGCTCTCGGCACTGAATGTTGTGCTTAAAATTCATTCGCGTATTCGTATATATATAGCACGAACTTACTTAATTAAAAGTTTAAAATCAAACGCTCGAAATAGCAACTTTGAATTGAGTTTTTTGGGTATCTTTCCTTCGTTTTAATGATGACAGTGTATAGACTTGATTCAATTAAGGATCCGAATCAAATGGCAACATGTATTGGGCTCTAACTAGGAGTCATGTCATGAATCTCGTAATTGCTCTACTAGATAAACAAACCTGTATGTGGCATGAAAACACTCACAACATTGTTATATTTAAGAAAAAAAAACATAAGCTTACTTTAAAATTATAAAAAGCGTTTTCAAAAAGGTCTTTCTTATGATGAGCAACTACTATCAAATGATTAATACAACCTGTATTATGTAAATATGTAATATCTTTTAGTGATTTAGTACTATGTTTATATGTAGCTATTCAACGTCATTGTAAACTCAGTTCATTGATAAAAAATTGAGGCAAAATAACTATTTTATAACATATCGACTTCATCGATTGAAAGAAAAAGGGAAATTGAAAGGTTATATGTTCAAATTTATACGGCGGTATATGTTTGAAAATATCCTATTTAAACACTTAAGTAGATTTGAAGGGACATCTTCAAAGAGAAACCATCATTATATAAAACAAGCTAATCCTTCGCGCAAAAACCAGCTTTCAAACAAAGGACAAATGAAAAATAAATACGCAATAACTGAGATGAAGCTTTTAACTTTTTACTTTATTTTGTTTTATAGCCAGTGTATTTTCTTATTTATTGCACTTTATTTTCAACAGTTCTTCTTTACGTCATTCTGTCTAAGCTACGAGTTTCAAGACTGTCTTTTTTGTGATTTTGAGGTAGCCAATGAACATGCAATCCACCACTATGCTTTGACGATTGTTATGATTGATAATTATTTGCCGCAATTTTGTCTTTTCATTATATGTCTCCATTTTAACCAAATTTAAACAGTTTATGTCATATCCGCAATTTTATGGCTCTTCAATACTCCAAAAAGAATTTCAATAACTTATCTATGTCTATCCTTGCTCTAATAGGAATCGTTGTTCATAGTAGATCGATAATAATTATTTAGGTCACCATTATAATTGTTGTATCATCGAAACCCTTATTTAATCAATATAATGGAAGTTAAATATTTATCAGAAAGTGAGTGAATTTCAATATGATCTTGGAATAAAGATCCTTGAGAAAGTCTTATTGAATGCTGTTAATAATTCTACACATATAACATAATATATATTTTTTCAACGGAGCCTAAAACAAAATGTCCTAAATCATGTCCTGTTGTTTTAACCTAAGAGCATAAATAGAGATGCTTTTTATTTAAAACATTCAAACAGTGTTTACAGTAAAAAGATATAGATACAGATAGATAAATAACTCAAAACTGTACATTTTATCTCCATATCTACCTCAACAACTTAATGTACCCAATTAAAATATATAAAATAAACGACTATACATACTATAATGTATTTTTTTTTTTGTTTTTATATAATATACCGTCGTGATTATAAACACATTCTTTTAACTGTTTTTTTCTCAACAATGTTTATTTCTTTCAGTCATTACAAGAAAGATTTTAAGAGACGACGGAAAAATGTTTAAATATTCACAGGCTCTTTTGAAAACATTTTGTCTACTTATAATCGTTCGTTTATTTTCGTACAAAAGTATTCGTCAATCTACAAACATCATCCCGCACGTTGCTGTATAAATCAATATGTAAATAGCTCCACTTGCAAATTCATTAGCCAATTTGCATCAATTTGTGCACTTTACATTTTTTACTTTTTTATTTAAAATTGTTTAAAAAGTTTATGCTTATAAGGAGGTCTTTGGTTTCCTGCTGGATCGATTTGACTGCTGGCGTATTTTGATGTATATTTTATATGGTGGCTATTTTTTGCTTTTAAGACGATATCTTAATTTCTTTACGGTTAAAAGAGCAAGTTGTATTACTTATAAAAATACTAGGAAATCTGGGCTTCATTCCTCAGATTTTATTAGTCGGAGTTGGAGTCGTGTCAACTGCCATCATTAAAACGATACGAAACGAAGAGTTATTCAATTACACTGAATATCTAAAAATGTATTATTGCTCAGTTTACGATTGAACTTTTTTTTTACTTTGTAATAGATTTTTTTAGATACTGTGTATATTTATCCCATTTAATTTTTACATTAGACTACTATAAATTTTATTGAAGCGCGCTTCTAGTAATGTTTTCACTGTATGGGTCTATCATAAAAAAAATTAATACGCACGTTAAACAGTCGGTCCAAGTTGTTACCAAGAGATGACATTTGTTAACAGTCGTTAGACCTCATAGGAAACCATTTGGAGGTTAACCACTAGCCAGCGCGCCGTAGTATGCTCCGATTATACCTTAGTTATGGGAAAGGCATTAAGTCCGCCTTTTGTACCCATATATTTGTAAAGGTTCAATAAAGGCTTAATAAATAAAGGTGGATATAAATGCATAATACTCGTATATAATATAAACATACATATTCGTAGCACAAAATATGTAGATGCAATAGGACAAATACCTAACGAATCTCATACTGCAAATACAATTATCGTTTGGCTAAACTCTATAAATAAATTGAATCGAATTGGCTAGTTTACATCCCAGTTTGTACAAAACATTTCTCGATTTTCCAAATGTTCGACATGACGTTTTGAAATCCTCGTCGGACTATCTGTGATTTCTGTGTGATGGCTCAATTCCGCTATAAAGCGGATCTAGAGGCAATTTTCCTCATGTGATAGGACCTATGGGATGTTTTAACAAAAGGTTTGTTTCCACTCACTAGACAATAGGGTTATTGTGCCTAAAATAGTCTGTTATAGACATATGATATCTTTTTTGATCCCATTGGGATGATGAAAACGACATCCCCCCTTATATTCATTCTTATTTAATCTATAACTTGAGGAAGTTATATTTCGAAATAAAACGTTTTTTTTTGTACATGAGATTATTATCTACTTATTATCGTAGTGGTAATATATTTTGAGTATTATGTTTAAAGTTAACTAAAATGTACAAAACATTTTCAGGAATGAAAATGTCCAAAAAAGAAAGAAATAATCACTGATAGTATTCAACCAGGTTATTTCAGCACTATTTCTTTAGTCGTTTTGGTCGTGCGTGAACCATTTTTCCAGCTTTATCATGTAACATAAAAATAACTATGATTTTCCCAGTAAATTTAATTTCATAACTGGTTACGTAGTTGAAGTTAAATTGGAACGTTTTCTATACAAAATTTCACTCTCTTAATTGAATAAAATGAATACTTGTCGGCCTCGCGCTCGGTTCCTATGGGATACAAAACTAATTAATATTTCGTATGTACCTGTAAGCTGATGAAATGGCTATGGAGTTTCCCTTTTTTTGTTTCATTGAAATTTTATTCCATGTTCACGATTTTATTCTGTTTACAACCAAGCGTAGCAGCGCAATGTAGTTAGCGTTGTTAATTGAATTGAATTCTAGTTTAAAACAAAGTTGTTACACAAGTATCGTAATGCCTCAAGATGTATATTAGCACTAACTGTCCCGGCGCACTTCGTATCGCTTCGTACCACAAATAAATAAATAATTCGCAATATAAACAAAATAGCAACTAAATGTAAATTGAGATTCAAACTGTCCTTTATCTTGCAAGATGTATCAAAATTCACATAGTGTGCAAATAATTGCTAAAATCGGTTCAATATTTTAGCAGTCTATCATTGACGAACAACATGACACATAATTTTACATAATATGAAGATATGTACATACGAGTACGACTGGTATTCTAGGGAAGGCTCAATCAATGCCAAATGGCAATAAAAAGCAATGCTATAAAATAATTTATGCAGATCCAATATTATGTTTTATTAATTAGAATTTCTATTTGTTTTCAGGTAAGTTTCAACTTCGATCACAAACACTTGATCAAAATATGAAGATTCCGCATTTGCATCTCATCGCTTGTGAAAACTATGGGTTGGTCAGAAATCAGGTTTGATATTTTATCCTTTTTATTCTTTATAGTGGCGTACTCGTAAATGCTAATATATTTTTAACATACAGTTAAGTAAAACCGTGTCTATTTGTTTATATTGCCGAACGCCCGATGAATTTTTGCTACCAACTACAGCGCGAAGCACAATGTCAATAAATTGCTATCTTTTTTACATTTATTGGTGGATAAAACCGTTAACAGTTTTACCCAACTGCTAGTGAACGTACGAGAGTAGAGTTTTAGTACATAAAGTTATACGTATACAGAACGTATATAGTACGACCTATATCGACACTTTTGATACGTGCTGTGGTCTATAGAATATAGAATTTTGACATACACTGTGCTCTTAAATTCTTCTGCACAATAATGTTTTCAATGTTAACAATTATGCTTTTTAAATAGGAATCATAATTATTAAATAAAGTATATGTTTTATACATCATTACATACAAAATGTACATTACATTTTATACAAAAAAAAAAAATCATTGGTAGCAAAAGTAAAGCTCAGGCTTTTAAGTTAAATGCTATTTTGCATAGGCCCGCCGAGGCACTTAAGAATTGTGATTTTTTTTAATTCCTACTATATCTACGATCAAATTTGGACGAGTCTACTAATTAAAAAGATCCAGCAAAAAATGTAAGCCTGCTGGATCTTCTTTCGCCTTGAAATATAAGTTTTCAATTAAACATTTTAAAAGTTATAGTAAAATTACTATACGAAATGTATTCGGGAGCATTGCCCAAGCCCTAATGTGATGAAAGATGTCCACGACCAACTAAGATCCTACTAGATTATTAGAATAAGTTGAAAAACTCAAAAAAAAACTAGGATATTTAAGATTCTAGTTTCAGCAGACCCGCTAAAGTCGCGCATCTGTTTAGGGAGCGTTGAGTTTACCTATAAAACAAGTTTTCTTTTATACCGGTGGAGATTTAGTAGGGCCATCAAAGTCCATTAATTAACTTGGAATATTAAGAGCTACTGAAGATCGAAAGTTTATACCTTGAAATTATAAAGTACGTAATACGGTTTCCAAGTCTTTGAACTTTTGTAAAGTTTTCGTAAATTTCACAGCCACAGCAGGCGAGTCCGAAGTGTGGTGGCGGCAGTGCGAGCGGATCCACGAGCGGAGCGATCATCGGACCGCGTGTCAGCGATTTGAAGCCAGTGGAATGCAACCTCTGCCATCGCAAGTTCAAAAACATACCTGCCCTCAATGGCCACATGAGGTTGCATGGTGGATATTTTAAAAAGGTTAGTAAAGAACTACATAATATACATTTTTTATTTTTTTGTAGAATTAGACAGTAACGTTTTAATGTACGCTAGCTATCTTCATTTTCTATCTTATTTTCATGCAGGATTCCGATAGCAAAAAATTAGATAAGAAGGAATCTACTGGTCCGCCACTTCAAACGGCGTCTGTGTCAGTGCGAGCTCTTATTGAAGAGAAGATAATAAGTCGGAGAGGCGCAACTGCATCTTCTGTAGCTGCTGCTGCGTCTGCCGCTGCGTCTGCTGCTGCGGCAGCTTCTGCGGCAGCCACCGCTACCTCTGCACCTTCAACGCTCACAGTGGCTTGTAAAGGTAATAAAAATACTGATTATTGCATAGAAGCTCAAAATTTTGCAACATTTGATTGAAATATTTATTACAGGTCCAAATATAGAGACTGTCACCAGTAGATCAGGATTTGTTGCCCCAGCACCTCCGCCATTATCAACAAATCGTACACCTGCGACCTCACCAGCGTCCCCTGCTTCAACTGCGCAATTTGTGTCGCCAAAGATACCACCTATAGTGACAGTTGCCGCAAATGCTCCTAGCAACATTTCTACTACTCAAAGGGATTCTACTTTGATAGAATTGCTAAAAAAGGGGAACACAAAGGTGAGTTTTTATTTACTTTATACATTGTAATCTCGATATCTATTTAATAAGTTGCGTAGATATTTTAATTGAAACGTGTAATTTTTTAGGCCGTAAAAAGATCTGCATCAGATCCAGGAAATTCATCACCGCAACAACAAGAGTTTCCATTTCGATCTGAAGTTTTTGGAGTATCATTCAATTCTGACGATGGATACTTTTCACCAGCGCTTAATGAAGATACCTTTCAATTTACATCGACACCAGATCACTTAGAAGAATTAGCTTCCTTAGAAGACTATGCAACAGTAGCTGCATCCATCCGCGAACGCTCACCAGTTACCTTCCCGTCCAGTCGGCGATTAGCTGCAGTTTTGAATTCGCCTTTGCCAGAATCGTTAGCCGACTTTGGGGCATGTCATGGAGGATCACCAGTACCATCACCAGGAATTGGTTATACGGAACATTCCCCAGGTCTTTCTTATACTACTGGAGATTCTCCGAGTTTAACGTATACAGCAACATCACCTGGTGGAAGTTATTCTGCACAACCTGAACCTTCACCTGGATTAGCCTACCCTACTCCACCTGCTTCTCACGATGCCCATTCACCAGCACACACTGTACCGCGAGCTTCATCACCACTTTCAGCTGCCTTTTTTACTGCTACAATGTCTAGTCAAGAAGAGGTAATAAAATATTATTACACATAAAGATTAAAAATACTTGTATCCAATGTAACGTGTTATTAACTATCTATTATATTCGCAGGTTGAAGAAGCTCTGGAAGAAGTACTGCCTGAAGAATGCCGTTCATTAGATGCATATTCATTAGAAGCCTCACCGACGCCGCGTCGCATCATGCTTAATTCAGAAGACCCACTTTTATCTAGCAGCCCTCGTGACTTTACAAATCAGAGGCCAATTCGCAGATACAGCCGTATGGGAGGTCCTTCAATCTCTGCCCCAATACATCAGTGGCAGCATGACACATCGTCGCTACAGGTATTAATTACTTTATTTAACATGAGCATTAATTAGACATGCAATATTATTATTAATATGAATCCGAGCTCGAATTGAAAATGCCGCCCTCCTAAGAATCTGCCGCTCGGGTCATGAGTCCCAGCTTAGATCCGGGCCTGCCTACCAATAGTGGATTACATATCTTATGTTACCCCTATTCTACAAGACTCATTCCTCCAGGTATGCGTGGAAGGTCGAGACACGGTGCCAGCAGTGTTCTTGAGTCCGAACAGTGTGCCGGCGTCTCCGCAGCGGCGCAAACGACGAGCGTCGCCCGCCGGGCCCTGTCGGTCACGGATGCGCCGCTCCATTCGTCACTATACACCACAGCCTATATTGCCTCCTGATAGAGATGGGTCAGGCTTACTCATTGAGCTTACGCATGGTGAGTTTTACCGAAATAAAATTATAAGTATTATTATGCTAAAGAAAAATGATTAAAGTTAATTAAAAATATTACTGAAATCGACATAAGATAAATTTGTCTCTATTCTAGGAGAACTGCTGGTTCAAATGGAAGAACCTCGGTTACCACAAATAAACATTGGTGTGGACTTCCAAGCAGATATACCGGAAATGTGTAATGATCGAATCGATCTACACAGAGCGCCAGAACAGCTTCTTTGGGATCCCGGGCATAAATGACGCATTAGACGATGGTGAAGGTGAGATGAGTTTACTAATTTTTTGTACATTAATATGTTAAACTTGGAACTTAGAACAGAAGCCTAGTCTAATTTGGGACTTATGTCGCTGATAGCATTTCACCATAAAGGACCACAATACTTAGAGCAAAATTAAAAAATACACAAAAGTTCATTGATACATTAAATGATTCTCATCCCGATCACGTCTATACGTCAACGTATTAATGTTTCAGTTCGCATGTTCATGGAGCTGGCAATGTGCGCAGCCATGCCAGTAGGAGGGCATACACGGGAGTTTGCACTGCAGACGTTAGGGGAATGCGGCGGCGACATCCGCGCCGCCACGCTACGCCTCATGTCCCGGCCGGCCGCACCCTCGCAACACGAGTCTCGCTGGACACCGGACGAAGTTGAAGCCTTCTTAGCTGGCCTTAGTCATTACGACAAGGACTTCTTCAGGATTTCACAACTTGTACGTATTTTTAAGCATTTGTGTATGATCAGAGTTGATGATACGATTCGGGAGAAAATAATAATAATAAGAATGGTTTTTTTTCTTTCCCAGGTAAGAACCAAAGACTCAAAACAGTGCGTGCAGTTCTACTACTTCTGGAAAAAAGTCACGAAAGACTACAAATCCGTATATTTACGGAGCTGGAACTCGGACACGCAGGTTACGTCTCAAGTAAGCACCGCATTAAACAGTGGGCTTCATTTTGTATTCAGGCTCGCTGAGGATTAACTTAGGGTGTTAACACATTCGACTTGTCCACATTCAGGGTTCCGTAAGCCAGATCGCGTCGCACAGCACAACGTCGTGCACATCGTCACCGACCTCATACGAAGGCGAGGAGTATCCGTGCAAGATCTGCGGGAAGTAAGTGCCGTGTCCGGCCTCGCCGCTCGCAGTATCGCTTTTGAATGTCAACTACGACAGCGATCACTCAATTGCCAAGCAGCGACAACCGCAATTTATGTGAACACGTTACTATATTGTTATATTTAAAATCTTTCGTATACTTTTACTTGTGCCAAAATTCTATAAATTTAGTTTTACCTAAATTGCGATTGCATCGTTTTTAGAAAATAATTTTAGTATTTATGCGCAGCTTAGTTTTAGCTAACTTGACGGAAACGATTATAATATGTATGTAATAAGTCATTGTGCACTGATTCAGTGATTATATTTGTTAGGCTCTTGCATTGTCACTTGCTGAATCAGTGTGGGGTTCGGTGTTGTCGATGTTAATTGCATGTCACGTTAATGTTTTCGTAACTTCATTATAAAGTAACATTTTATCTTATAGGACATATAGAATACAATCGACATAGCAAGATTCCTGTGACAATGGGTTAATTAATTAATATGTCCTCATTGTAGCAATTGAATATACAAATGCGATATTTTTTTAACTACGGTACAGCGCTGACAACAATACCTACGTTTACAATTATTGACTTCGCGTTACTCTTTATTTAAAGTAAAAATTTTATAAACTTGTTAAAATATCTCGGCCTGCCTTTGTGTGTTCAATCAGCTTTAGTTACATAGAGGAGGAATCATACCAATGTCCCAGGGACCACACTATGATAATGTAGAACATTGTATATATGGGTATAATGTATTTTCTTAATAAAATTATAAAGAGATATATGTCCATTGCATACAAAATGATTAGTGTATACACATCATTTATTTTATTGCACATACATATTTATAAGTCTAACAATTAAAGAGATTTTGTGTATTGGTGTTGTATAGACATAATAATATAGAGTTTTACAACAGTACTAACGCTTCATGCTTAGCTTTAGCATTCGGCTTAAGTATATTTTTTACTTCTGTTTTTTCTTCCTGTTTTGCTTCGTTTAATTTATTTTCGGTTGCAACTTATTTTAAAGTGTATCCTGTTATGTTTCAGAGTATTTAACAAAGTTAAAAGTCGTAGCGCACACATGAAGTCGCACCGGCCACTCGACGCCGAGCCAAAACGGCCAAAATTTGAAAAGCCTTATGAAAAGGTCGAGCGATTTGAATCCTCCGCGATTACTGAATATCAAAGCAAACCGCCTGCACTGTAACCGACTTATTGCTCACCCATTCCGCCCGCGTGCTCAGCCCTCGTATCACTAATAAAATAATCTCAATGTATGGGCTGCGGCCTCTCGCGCGCACTCGCGCCACTCCCTGCTCTCCTTGCCATTGCTCAGTCGACAGTGACTCGCTCGGACCCGGACAAAATGCTGAATAATTAAGCATTTACTAATGTTACAATTAAATGTATACGTAGATACGTTAAAAGTGATTTAGAGACAGCGACTTAGTATCTATAAAAGATAGTGAACGTTTATAGATTATGCAAAAAGTTCATAAATCCATAATTGCACAAGTGTCAAAATTATATTGTTAAGCTTGAAGAGAGCGCAAAAATATTTTGTATAACGAATAATACTTACATGTGTAGATAGTTAGTTGTATGATGATCTTCGTAAAGTTTTTATATGGCAAACGATGACAAACTTCATAATGTGACTTCAAGTGTGATGTTGTAAATAAATCAGTAGTTCGTTGTTGGCGCAACGGTCGAGATCAATGGGCGAGCTCTAATCGTAATAATATTAATCTATGTAACTATTACAACTACTATGTGTGATAAATTTAACATAAATCGTGTAGTAACTACACTACCTCGTTTCTATCGAATTGTTTGATTTTATTGCGAGCCCAGCTCACTATTACATTTTGCTTGTTTGCTCATTACTTCGTTGTTATTTTGTAGTTTCTTTTTGTTTTTGTTTCTCTAGTCGTATTAGAAAAATTTACAGAACACTCGTTTTTACGATTCGTTCATGTGTTACTATTTAAAGTAGATAAGTTAATGTAACTTAATTCAGCATCCGTACCGAACCTACTAGTCACATATCGATGCACAATTTTAGATAATAATATTGACAGACGAAGCGATGTTTCTGTGAATATTATGAGTTCAAGAAGAAGCGTCACAATGATAACTGAGAACAGCTGACGAACACGAGGTAATCCACACAGGAATTATGATATTATTTTCGACTTTAGCGACACCTAATATCAGGTAAATCAATAGGTACAAATCGAGTACGTGTAGGTAATATCGTTTTACGCTCGTGAAATTAATTGCTTCATATGAACCTAAGTTCGATAATTCAATAGAATTTTTCAATTTTACAATAATTTAACTAAAAATAATAGTTTTAATAGATAATCTGCAGCTTATTTTAGCATGACAGATGTCCTAACAAAATAGCCACTAAGAAAACGATCGTCAACGTAAGTTGGCGCAATTTTTCTTGATCCCAAAATGTTCACAGAAGCTCTCCCAAATAATATGGAGGAATGATATTTTTTTACGCAAATATTATTGAAATGCTCAAATGTTCTATATTTTATGTTGGTAATTTTATTAATGTAGTTCCTTGTTGGTCGTTCTATCTAATTAGTATCTTGTTTTATTACTCAATACGATTTTATTAATACTCGGAATATCTCCTATTTATTGGTAGTCTTCGAGTATCTACTTATGCGTTGTTTTCTATGACATGTAAACTAATTGTATATGTACTTGTACCTTCGTGTTGTGATATATGTACGATTATTGTTTTAACATAATCTGTCTATAATTTTAAAGAAATGTACAAATCGGGCAATAAAAACAGTTGCTCAAATCTATAATTGTTACAAACGTGTAAGACTTGCCTGGATTCTGAATTGTGCCAACGTTATAAACCCTCCTTCAAAGCGGTTGCTCTCGTTTCAGCGGTTGTGATGATTTTGTACTTACACTTGAACACAAGCAGCTATAATTACATGGGAATGTCATTTTTACAGTATAGTATTGTCATAGTAACTCATAATACACCCTTATTTTTAATTACCTGTAAATAAATGGCGATATCTACTTTTAATGATGGATAAAAAAATGGAAAATCAATATTCCCAAAAAATTTATTACCTACTATTACCAATAGTAATTTTTTTTCGAAAAACATCAATTCATTTCGCGTAATAATAAATTAGTAGTAACTTTGTACGTAATATCTATCCCGTTGTCCATGATTTTATGTCGGATTTCGTGAATTTTCAAATTGTAATGACTTTGCTAGTTTAAAGAGTATAAAAAATCTGATTGCACATTTACAACATCTTGCCCGTCCTGCATTGCCCGTCAAAATTTTTCTGATAATTAAAAAATAGTGGTGTATTCTTACTTCTTGACGCTACAATTCTATTAAAATGTATAGGTACAACAGGAACTAAATTTTAAGGTACCCATTTTGACGTTGTTTAGCTACGTATTAATAGACGGTATCATAAAAATATTATAGCTGTTTGTGCAAGAGGTTTTCTACTCACTTCTTGTCTTCCGACGCGCCAATGTATTTTCTAACGACTAGCTTTTAATTTTGGGGCAGTATTCCTCGTAAAAGACATGTTAATAATTAAAATACATTTAAATTTGTTTACTTGTAATAAATTAACCCTGTTTAGGTTATTGAATATGTGAAGGAAAAGCGTGTGACGCTCCCAGTATTATGTAGGTTTGTAGCCTAGGAAGAAATAATTTCTTTTCTATTTAATTATTATTTATTTGAATTGGAGCCTAATAACGAGTTGCATGTGAGTAATTATTCTGTGTATTACTGGAGATATACCTACGAACGCATTCGTTTTCCTTCCATGAGTACCTGAGTGGACTTTGCCGGGAGACAAAGACATTCAACGAACTTGGTGTCTTCGTATTGCCATAGGTGTATGTGAATAGGTAATATTTTTAAGATGAAATCTATATCTAAATGCTATGTATTTGTACAACACTAACTGTGTGATTATTTGGTTGTGTTCTATCTTAACAACGTAGACAAATTTTTTAATGGTAAACCGTTGGTTCTTTATTTATTTCAAATTTGAAATGCCGAACTTTTTAACTTTTGCCAATACTATATACTTATACTACCTATGTGTCTAAGTTATACTTGTAAGTATGCTGTGTTTAGAAAACTTTATAAATTATAAATAGAGATGGGTACGTTAGCGAAATATAGCGAAATTTAGTAAATTGTGGCTAAGAAGATGCTTTAAATGAAACCCGGTTTGTAAATGTTTAGTGCGTTACTTGATGCTTCGAATCAGCCAAAAAATGTCATTTATTTTGTACTAGAGAATTAATAGAAATTCATATTGATCATTATAAGCTGTTAAATAACATGTCTTTAATACCATACAGAGATGGTAAATCCCAATAAATGTTATTGCGCGATACCAGCGTGTTTAAAGTAATAAGCAATAAAAATCAGTCAGCAATATTTCCCATAAACCGACGATCAAATTTTGTATGTATTACAATCACATTATGTATTATAGTAACATTGTAAATTATATTTTA
>DWTF01000100.1:0-16298 GCA_018250225.1 Udranomia kikkawai
AAATCGCGAAGAATGAAGCTGTTCACATAATTGACATCGAACTTCACTTGGTAAGTTCGTTTGATTTTCAATTATACCTCCGACCTAACGGGGCAGAGGTGTCATTAAAGTATTTCATATAAAACAGTCTCATGAGCATTCGTAGTCGACCTAAGGCAGAACTTCGATCATGTCATGGGTGACAGTTACCACTTCCCATCAGGTCTCCTACATGCTGAATTGCCCAGTCATAAAAAAACATGCATTTATTATTTATTTATTCTTTATTGACCCACATAAAAGTGCTTAACGCTACTTAACGCTAAAGAGAATTATCTACCAGTCAACCTTAAGTAAGTATTTAGTTACTATGGAAAAAAACTACATTTGTCTTTAACAACAAACTTACACAAACGAATCCAAAACACAGCAACGCGACATGCACTGCTATAAACTACGAATAACAATATACTATACATACAACTTAATTCCTTTGAATAATCTCGCGATCAGTAATGAACGGTGTGTTAACATTCTCGACTGTCTAAACCCTCATAGTTAACCCAACAGCGGAATGTATCGAACACGATACACTCGCGTAAATTTGCATTTCTTATCTCACAGCACTCAAAGCATCCGATCAAGATGAAAATTACTTCCGACACTCCATTAAGGTGCTCTCAGGAAATCTCTTTGTGAATAAAATAGACACGTTTAATTTACATGCGCCTATATACATGACAAGGGCGGTTACAAAGCATCAACCAGGCTTTGTTTGTCGGTTCGGGAGATCCAACAATAAACCAGAATGCCGTGTTTTGTTCAAAGGTTTGTTGCTTAGGCGCTACGCATGTTTTTCTATATGGGATCATGCGATATTTGGCTAGTGCTTGGTAAGACAGGGTTTCCTCAACTTTTCATAAATGTAATTCGGAATGACAATGACTCCTAAATCTTTGACGAAATCTGGTTACGTAAGATTGCCTCTAATTCTGTCTAACAACGTACGATAATGTAGTTAACAAACCACCGACCTTCAATTTTACTCTAGAGTATTCTCCAGAATGTAAATCCAGATTGGGTAACATTTATGTAATATTACATATAAAAATAATATCAAGGTCCTATACACTGTATAGATAATTCGCTACTAATCTCTTTATTATTCCGTACGCATCGTTTTCAACCGCCCGAATTCTGCTTCAAGACTAATGATTGCCGAATTATAATACCCACGGCACATCATAAAATTTTAATGTATTATTTATGACACGAAGATGATTTATCGAAAATAGCGGGTCTGGCACACGAGCGAAGTTGTCAGTGATAGCGACGCTTATAAATGTACACTGGATCTTAGAAATTATATTCAGTGGTTTGAAACATTTTAAAACTTTTTAAAACATTGACTAGCTAACCCGGCGCACTTTATATCGCCTGAGAATCATTTTCTTGACCCCGTCCCCGTCTCCGTCCCCGTTCCGATCCCGGTCCCAGTCCCAGGCCCGGTCCGAATCCGGTCCCGGTCTCAGTCCCAGTCCCGTTCCAAGCCCCGTCATCATGCCCATCTCCATCCATGCCATCATCCACTTTATCGAACATAGAATGCTGGAAATCAATGACAAATCAATAAAGGAATTGTATCACATATTGTATAACGCATCGATTTACTTCACGAAGTTTCGAACTTCAATTAAGAAGTTAAGTCAAATAGAGATCAAATATCATATTCACGTTAACAAGACTACTGTTACAAAATCTAAGAATAATATAAGCTTAGTATATAGTTGAAGTGTGGTCAGGGAGACATACTTAACCGAGGTGTTCCACCTTAGTCCTCAGGGGTAGCAACGCATTTGTATAATACATAGTTGATCTAAGAAAGACCTTCAATTTTTCGTTAAAAAAATTATAGTCGCAATATATTTTTATTGCGAATTATGTGTTTATTAACTGGCGCTATGTTAAAAGCACAAGCAAAAAATTGTGACGGGATGGGGACGAGGGCCGGAAAATTACGGTCTTACACGAAACTTAATGTGGCAGAATAAATGTTACGGGGGCAGAAGCCGCAAGGAAACGCTAGTTGCAACATAATTCTGTAATACACTCTTAAAATGGAACGCCTAGTAAAATTAACTTCGAATCAATATTTCGGGTAACATTTCGGTAACAACGCCACGCAGTTATACACAAACATACTTGTTGCATGTACACAAGAACTTTGAGTGTTCGTTCAGTTTCAGGCACGGCATTCAGTCGAGCTTGAACCGCCGCGGCGAGAGTTCATGCGTTCGTTCGGAAATTCATTCGTGAAAAGTGGTACAGATAATAAAAAACAATTCGCATCGGGTTTCATTCGTATCGATTAAAAAAAAGTTTTGTAGCTACTGTGGTGTGGTTGAAATTTTTTGTGGCAACTCTTTCGAAGTTTTTTTTTTATTTTATTTTTATGACAGTGACATAAATTATTAAGGTGACAGTTATGTGTTTTGGTGCGCCTTAGCTTCGCCGCTGGAGTTTTGTTTTGAAGGTAAACAGACTTCTATGTTTTTTTTTATTGCGCTTAAATTTTTTTTTAACGTGATCGAAAGCTCTTAATTTGCGAGCAATTTGTATTTGCGGTGCTGTACTAGGTTTTGTTCATTGTATATATAATAATTGATTTAACAATTTATTTGAGGTTGAACTATGATTGAATGAATCTGCAAAGATTTTTGTTTAGAAAATATGATAAATAATTTGCTTTGAATATGAGCGATTTTTTAAATACCGCAATAAGTACGCTTTAATTTCAGTCATTCTATTATCGTGGACAAAAGATCAATTAAGACATTTTTAGTTAAATGAGTTTTTTGAAGGTGATGATAATACTTTAAAAGAGTTATAACAATCTGCAAATACTAAAGGACCGATTCAGATGACAATTAAATGCATGGTTTTGGATTGAACCACGGAGACATAAGAAATATCAAGTAGAGGGTACTTCCCCCCCCCCACTCCCCTCCTTCAACATGTTATATACTTTTTGTATTTTTAAAACTGTTTCTATTATAGAAGGGGTGCGATACGGCCATACTTTCTCCAGATATTCTATCTTACTCATCAAGAGCCACTTATCTGCAAACTGGAGACAGCATTCCTCCTGTATTTAAAGGTGGTCATGATATTGAGGTGGTCAAATATTCATAAGCAGCATAAACTACTTAACCTTTTACTGTTATTTTAACGTTGTAGTTAAGTTTATTCGACGATTAAGAGATAAAACTATCATTATGTAAGCACAGGATAAAAGGTTGAGGCCATTTTTTTAGTCAGGCACATGGAAATATCAACTAAATAAATCGACAACTTAAGCACTTTACGTAAACATTATTAAGATTGTAGGCCACCTTGCTTGTTGAATGACAATAATAAAATATCAAACATATCTTTGAAAAATAGCTATATTTCCAAATATAGGTATTTTTCAATATTATTTTGTGTATACTATTGCAGCTGCAATTTATCTACAAATTTTTATTAACATTGACCAACCTATTTATAACTTATGACACTTGAACTTATTTATGCTTTTCATGCAACTTTTTTTGTATTATCTTTACTGCACTATTGTCAACCATTTTACTTTTTCCGTTTCTCTGTCACAGTAAGCCTCTGTGATTTACAGAGAATGATTACTAGTAGCCAGCAATTATGTCTGTCGGTAATTAGTAGTCGGAGACACTAAACTGAACGTAATAGAAACAACTTCGATATATGTACATACATGTATTTAAACTTTTTCGTTTTTCTGTCAGCAAATGCCTCATTTTTTTATTTATTTTGCAGTTGATTAGCAATTTTTTCTATAACATTACGTCATTTCTTTATATTTTTATCGCTTCGAAACACAAATATAGATCCAGTTACATTTGTTGTAATTAGTAGTCCGTGTGTTGGAAACAAACTAAATACAAGTGTCGAAGTATCGTTATCTTGAACACATGTTCCAATCGATTCCCAATTTTTTAAACATTATCCCATTTTTTATATTTTTTCTCTCCAAAGCATTGTATACTTTTACGGTTTTTTATATTTTGATGTGGTATTGTGAACCAGTTAGGTAAATTTATCTGTTTTCATGTTACAGTAGAATCGATAAATTTGATTTGTATTTTTATCTATAACATAATCCCAATACTTTTTATTTTATTTCTTCAAAGCAAAAATATACTATTGTATATGTTTACATACGTAGGGTGAATCACTAGTAGCAACACTAGTATGTAATAATTATAGGGGACTTTAATTACTAGTCTGAGCGTCGGACGGTGCGTAGTACAAACAACTTCTACCATGTGATAACCATTCCCGTTATAGTGTCTAGTGTTGCTTGATATTGTTCGTAACACAATATCTTCGTGGATTTTATCTTGTTTATGCACGGAATACTTACGTTTTTAGGATTACCTTGAGCTTTGTTTTTATGAAGACTGCTTGGAACTTCTATCCATGGTAGACAGTTTTTACACGTTTTTGTTATGCAGTTTCAAAACTACTACTACTACAGAATAAGAGACTATTACTGCTAACATACGAACTGATCTTTTATTACCGTGAATTAATTATTTGAGACAAGGATAAGGAATACCTATAGCCATATAACCATATAATAAGAGTTTATAATTAAATAAAACCACAATTAATTATGTATTTTGCCACTTTCCTTATGTGTCTGGATTTCTGAATTAGCTTTTTCTATATATTTTTACGATAAATTAAGACATTCATAATTACCATTTAAACTATCATTATCTGTTTTAAATCTAAACCGTTCGCTAAAGAATCGGTTCACGTGTTCATAATTTTCGTCCTCAAACTTGGCTGGAGGACGAATTTTTTGTTGGTCTCACATGATCTTAGTTGTCTAGTTTGGCGAAGCGTATCTAAATGGTTCTAACACTACACTGTTTCGTTGCACGAATATAATCTTGGTTTAGAAGTACTTATATCACGTATAGACCAAGTTAACAATAGTATAAAGCGTAAAACCTACTTAATAATGTAGAAAATCGGCCATTGCCACCTATAAAAGTTCAGTCTTTCTCAAAGTGGGCGAATCCGCCGTCTTGTGGGCTCTATTGGTCCTACAAGGAAAAGGTATTATACGTACGAAGTGGTTTGTACATACAATATTACATGAAAAGTGGTTTAATACATACCTGAGTATTTCGCAGTCAAGTTTATGAACTTGTGCCCTTTCGGCCTATACCTAACCTAACCCTGGAAAAGTATAATACTTATCCATGACAGATAGTCAAGTTAGGTATTTAAATCTAAGGATATTACGAGATATATTTTTAAATAGGAACTATTTTAGAGAGTGCTAAAAATATTTATTTTCGTAGTGAGCAGTAGACGATAAGTTTGAGAACCTCTGTATCAGTGAAACAACAAAATCTCCCGCTGGTTATTTCAGTGCTAGGATGTTTTAGTGCTACGACGACTATAATGCATATTTTCATCTTTTGGGTTTATTAAGATGGGTTATATACAAACTGAATGCGGGCGGTCTGAACAACACATTCATAAAAGTAGTTCTTTGTTTGGTTGTGCTGTGGCATGGATGTGACAACTATACATATAATAAAGCTAATCAGGGTCGAAAGTAAAGTAAGTAAAAAGTTGGCTGAGGATTACATAGAATCGACCGTTCATAGAAATATCAATTGTGAAATATCTATGCTTACTTTTATATCTATAGAATAATTACTTATATTTTTGACTACAAAATTGCAAAATTATATTAGTTATATTAGACGTTTCCGATGCTCCCGTCACTTTTTGATTCCGTATTCAAATGACGTTCCGTGTATAACATTGCTTTGATGCACACACGTATACAGATAATATACATACGTGTGTGCGTCAAATAAAAAATGATATACACGAAATGGTTTCTTTTACTAATTTAATATTTTCAACTCATACTATTTCGTCCGTATAATGTTCATAAAAATCGTTAAGCAATTTCCAAAAAAAAAGGCAAGTCAGTTCAGTTTCGATCTCATAATTTATTTACGTTGAAAAGAGGTTATAAAACAATACGTGTTTGTAAAAACAATGAATGTCAACATCTGTACTCCATTATATTTATTTTTTAACACCATATGAGTGTGAATGGAATCACTTAAATGTGTTTATTTGTGCATCATCTGTTCGATACAGTTATCTTGCAATTCCGATGCGGAAGTGGTACCGTTAAATATCACTGTTTTAGTAATATCTTCTGAAATGGCCGGTATTATAAAGCAGGTGGTGAATATTTAGGTAATAACTGACCAACGATCGTACTAGTTTACCGTTTTCAAGTAGCGTACTTTGTTGGATTTAGTTTAAGCTCATTGCTAATAGTTCGAACGGAGAATATAAAAATAGGAAGTGAGTATATGGAATAACCATGTATAAATCATATTTTATAACACATATTTAATAAGACATATTTTACAACGCGCTACTAACTAGATTATATGCTACTTAATCACACAAAACAGACAAGGGATATGCGCAAAATTTTGCAAATTGATAGTTATTCATTGCATTTTTACGAAACAGACAAAAATTTAAAATATTTTTTTGGGCTTATCCTTTACTAAAGACCCCCAATGATTTCTCCCGAGATGTCTTCCATGTACAGACAGCCATCACCTATTCTCGTGGATATATTTCAAATCATATTGTACTTATGAATATGCTACCCCAAAATCCAGCGATCCAAGATTCTGTCGCGGGCGATCATCGAAGCGTATGTCTCTATGTAGAGCTCGAATTGATTCGTATCGATGTCGCAGTTCAAAGTTTTATACGTCTCATAAACGAAATAAGTTCAATAACAATGACGATACCACGATAAAATGGAATGAGAACAGTCAGTGCGTCAAATTAAATAGTCATTGAGACCAATTGTAATAAATCATACGTTATAAAACTACCTCCATATTTTGCTTTACCCTTCACTATTGATTTCTTTATATAGAACTTGTCCAAATCAATAGTATACAATTGACAGCGCGTGTCCTCAATGCCAATTCGTTTAAATGAAGTAAAGTACCGGCAATAATTAGCCGGCACTTAGAAAATTCGAAATATGAACTTGAATTGAAATGAAGTAGGCGCGGTTATTGGATGCTTTTTGGTAGATTCCTTATTTAAATATTTTAAATTAAGTGCAAAGGAACCAAAATATATAACCTACAACATGAATCAAATACACAGAGACAATACAAACGAAAATATTTACAACAAATTTGATATGGAAGTTGTGATATAAAAAGTGCCTGACGTATTCATCTATGGGCATCGCTTACTCAAAAATTCTGATTTGCAGTGCATAAAAGATAGACGTTCACACGCTGTCAATGCCGCTGGCAAAATAGACTCAAAGATTAGTATTGAATACAAAACTGTTTGTATGATTGAGTGAAACTAAATACAGCTTATTGTTCAAATCCATATTGGACATAGAACTTGCCAAAGCTGGTTACTTCGATAGTCATAGTACTAGATTTCTCTCGTTGGTATCATGTTTCATGGATATCAGAGGTTCTCAAACTTCTTTAAACCACTTTTCATTTCCAGAATGTTACTATCTAACGTCCCCGTCATCGTTTTTTGAGTTGAAAAACTCCATAACAAGTAACATTTACAGTCTTCTTTCGACTGCAGTACCGATCAGAGCACACTTTGAGAAAGGCTGTTGTGTGCTTTATAACTACAAAAGTTACTTGCATTTCTTTGTACGAATCTTGGCAGTTAACACGACAGCAGTGACCTGTATCGGTTCTCATTCAGCTCGACAATGCGATACGTCGATCGATAGCACGTGACCTGTACATTTAGCTGCATTTTGAAGTCGAGTCGAAAATCTTTGCGGTTCAGAGCAATAAGAGTTTGTAAGAACACAATGGCGTCGAAAGAACAACGGATATCATGTATGGCGCAGTACAGACAGAAAGGTAGGTTAATATTACTAGTAAATTAACCTACCTTTACCGTCACCGTATCGTAATTAAAATAGTTCGTATAGGGCATGAAATGTAACTTGTTATTTTAACACTGTTTAAAGATTTACTTAGCAAAACTCCATGATTTTTCGGTAGTAGACATTTTTGCCTTTTGTCTAAAATGGTTAACAACGGTGTTGTTTTGGTTCATAGAGTGAAAATTGTTTGTCTCACCAAGCATGAAACCTAAGTGCCGACCCGATTTATTTCTGCGAAACGTTAATATTGACTCACTATTTTTAGTTGGCGAAAGATGTTAACTGGTGCAAGTGACCACTTGATTTCATCCGAACTGCATACATGTCTACTGCTGTACGTTATCCTAATTGGAAATTGACTTACTATTCCTCTAATGTTTTTACTACGTCCGCGGCGAGTTCTGGCGTTGAATAATGTATGGCGGTCCTGCTTTACCGGGCATTAAATTAGACGAACAAAACCAGAGATTTGATCCCATAGAATACTACACTCCTTTGTCCTCTCATCCGTGAGCCTGTAGGTTCATTAATGAGGCCAATAACTGTAATTTATTTGAAACTTAACGTATAAAAATCATTAATCTCCCCGCATTTCTTTTGATTCGCATTCTCGTATCGACCAGAATTGCAATTTAAGGCCATTGTGTTTTATTGAAAGTGGAACGTTTGCTTTCTTCCACACGGTAATAATTTCAATTAATTATCCTATTGTAATATTTGTCATGACTGCAATTTTTTTATTTAATTCTATGAGCATTCTCGTGCTCAGTTGGTCATATTATCTCAGAGAATGTTTTGACAAAGTTGTGTTTTAAATTTCTTTAAAACCACGCAGAAATGTTAGTATGACTGAAGAACGACATTAAATAAATAAAACTATTTTATTTTTGCAAAGTCTTCGAAAAGAAAAGAATAAAAGTATTATTTAAAAAAGGCAAATTTAATGAAAACCCTCGACAAAACCATAAATAGCAGTGAATGCGCCGATAGAAAAATATTCCACACATTCTATGTATCTAGGTAAAAAGTATTGAATATTTGATTTAAATTCCTCTAACGTAACTTGGTACCACGGGAACAGTTAAACAATGACATAACTTATGTAAATTCTATACGCACCGCGCAAGCGTTGGTACCTAACTAATTAGTGCGTCGATCCCTCGACAGTAATGCATTATGCCCGCGTGAATTATACGTTCGCGTTTCGACGCCGATTGGTACCTAATACGCTGTAAACAATCAGACGAGGGACTAACAATAGTGTCGTCAGCAACGAGCTAGTGAACTATGATTACGACTAAACATACGATTGAGGAATAAAAATGCTTTAGCATTCAACATATATGTACATACGCACTATACTTCATTGAAAGAATTTGAATTGAACATACCTAGTGGTATTGTGCGTTTGTTTAAGCAATGACTTTAGTTGTTGCTTAAACAAACGCCAAAACAAACAAACGTCCTTAACTGGGGAATTCACAAATTCTGTAAGTGATTTCGTAGAGAGAAGAAATTGTGCTGAATTTTCAGCAAAAGATTTATAATCAAAGTTAAAATCAAATGTTTAGCAATAAACGCTGGCGTAATTCCTTGTTTTTACTATGTATCTAAGTAAAGAAAGTAAATGAATATAACAGTGCTTGTTTTATATTTAGCCTATCCGTTATGTTAGTGGTAAGACAGTGATCCAATGCGTTGTGAAACAATAATAAGAATGAATGACTAAAGCTCCATTGCTTGTAATTCAACAAAGGCGACTGCATGTGCATTGTTTATAGAAACGTACTTCCTTAACAAGTAAACAAATTGATAGTCACACTTATGACGTCACTATAAAAGTTTCAGTCACTAAACGTTATGCACGATGTTATTTTAGTCGAATTTTTACCTTATGTTTCGTAATTTCATAGTCATGGCTTATAACTGTAAGCACGGGAAGTCAAAAGGCGTAACGGCGTGAAGTTTCCTATTTTGTAGTGAGCTTAACTACACATTATGTGTATTTCAAAGGTTTTTCTTTACTTATTCAATTACCATGAGATAATGTGCAAATGGCAACATTGTTCTTGGATAATACAATCCGTAAGTGTAAATTGAACAATAGTACTACTTTACTTTGCATCAGACATAGTAGGTAATTCCTGGATGAAGACGCATGGAGCCAAGAATTAATAAACACGTTTGTTTGTGTTGCAAAGAAATACGCAGTTTTAGTTGTGAGTTATTTTACTATGAATGATATTTTCTGTGAAAAAATACACACAAAAGAGTCTTCTAGCAAGTATCGTTTTGGTTTGGTTAGACAGAAGGTATGTGTTGTGATTTTTCCTAAAATTATTATTTTTCCTTAAAAAAGTTTGATCCATTACTCGTCTCCAATTGTTGTAAATAACTATTTTACAATATTAGTAGAACAAGAACAATCACTAATTGAACAGAACTCTGTACACCATTCGTATCAGATTTCTAACTAAGATCCTCGTCGTCTGGAATAATCGTTTGAAATCTAAAGCGGAGAGACATGAATCAACGTTAGGCCCAGGTCACCCTGGTCAGGTTCCCAAGTGACAGACTCGAAGCGGCGCGGCGATCACATAAATCATCTCTAAATACGGGCAAACGTTTTGTTTTATCGTACCGCGCGCCCTCTGAGGTCAGTCGGCTAGAAACGTGGACATCCGTGGCTGTATGGCTAAGACTATGTACCTAGATAGGTTGACAGTGGCAATCGCAGTTGGTATTTGGCACAGATAGCCTATACCCGATTTGTGAAGTCCGGCAAACATTCATTCTTTTTAGTCCGGTGTACATTCAATTCTTTTTTTTAAATAATCGAAACAAAGAGTCACTTTTTTTTTCTTCCTTTTAGTTAACCACAGATTAATAATTTATTTTTTTAGCTATTATCAGGTTATCGTATTATCAGGTTTTTAAATTTATTTTCGCATGAAGTCGTACTTTATTGTAATTTATATTTATTTGATTATACATTAGCATCTTTCTTTGATTGTGTTTGTGTGTTCTATGCAATTTAAAACGTTTCATATCATTTTCGGACACAAATGTACTACTACGTAAAACTTTGTATCCGACATCGAAATGTCCTGTAAAGATTGGTTGATGTACGAGAGAGGGAATGTTAGAGAAAGTAGTTGTCGACAGACACAAGTTAGTTTCGAAAACCTTATTTCAAATTCGGAAACCCAGATAAAAGAACGTTGTTAGCGAGGGATTATTTTGACAAAAAGACAACGTGGATTCAAACTAAGTTTGCTCCAAAAGACGATATTTTCTTCCAAACTCTTTACGACGACACAAAACGTACTATTCGCTTCAACACCGATTTCCCTGTGTACTAGGCTAGGCACTGCAGGCTGCAGTTGGCGTTTGGCACACATTCCCAACACCCGATATGGCGTCAACCGCACGTCTCACGGCCGTGTGACCGAATGCTATTATCTGATCCTTCGCCGGCGACACTTCATCTCGGGCTCGATATCCGGAAAACTAACTGTTCTCGTGTTTTATCGACAGACTACAAACGTAAATAGAACTACTCGTACATATAGCAGTAGTACCTAAGTGCTTTGTACAGAGTCTGAGCTCGCAATCGCTTATACATGAAATTGAAACTACAGTTTACAGTCATTGTTATCAATAGTAAGCAAATCCCAATAATAATACACAGTTGTTTATACAAAGTGTTTGGTATGCAACATTAAGTTCCATTCATAACATTATTTTCTGGTTGTGATTAATTTAACACTCACTGTATTATTTATTATGACTTATCGTTTGTTAAAATAACATCCAATAACTAACTGACTGATCTTGAGAGAATGGAGTTCTTATAAGAATTACTATGATGAACTAGGGTACAACAAACAAAAATATGTATTTAGGATAAGCGTATACAGTATAAATTACAATAGAATAAAAACACAATTAATATTAATTATGAAGCTAGAAATGATAAAGCATTGTCTACAGACGGGATCCGGCAGTTTGTAATGAGATAGCCCGCGAGGCGGTAAGCCATCATTTTGTCAACGGTAATACAATATTCCCCTGTATATCTACTGGTTATGAATGTGACTTGAGTCGCGTGAAAGGCGTGTACAAGGCGGCTGACAAGTTACTCGTATTTCATTTGTGATAATTCTTTGTTAACTAAACGTCGAAGCGAGTTAAATGTTATTAATGTCCTCACTTAAAATGGTAATTCTATACTGGTGTTTCCTTCTGCTCTGTTGAGAAGGACTTCCTAAAACGGAGCCTTTACAATGAACTTAAAAGAAATGAGTGTGTTGAATACATTAACACCTTTTAATGATACCCTTATATGTGTTTGTAACAGCGTGGTAAAAAAGGGTATAATTCGTTGAGGAATTCCGTGTTACTACTGTCTGCTGAGATAAATGTATCTTTCCTGCTTCTATTTGTGTTCGTTTATCGAAATGTACTAGAAAATTTGCTATCAATTCTATGCTCTGCTTTCTATTAATATGCGGGTCATGAATTATGATCGTGAATATTAATTTTATCGCTTATGGAATTCGTACTACCTACAGCCTCGCTGTCTGAAGGGCTCTCTTTGTTTCTTGAAGAACATAATTATTATATGGCTTCAAAAATACCTTGCTTCCATCTTAAACAAGTATTTTGTTAGGTACCTTTAATTTTGTACTATGAATTATAATCCGCCTTACATATATAAAACATTATTTAAATAATAGTTGGTAGAATAAAGCCATAGGCACACGAAGTCAATTCGTTTTCTCTTTTTCTATAGAAAATTGTTGATTTTAGTCGGTGTGAGGCCTTGACTTATTGAAAATAGATAATAATAATAAATATATCGTGTTGTCCATAACAACTTTAAAGCGTAATTGCAAATCATTGTTTCAAAGATTACATATTTTAAGTAAAATACCCATATATAGACATAATAGGCGTATGTAGAAGCAGTCAATAATATCAAAAACCTGTAACATAGTGTATTTTGATAACTATGTCAGCCGTACTAGGGCATGAACGTTACGTGCTTACGTTACGAGATGTAAAACTACACCTTTTCTACAATATCGGTATCATATTACTGCCAGTAAGTATTGGTGACATAACCCTTTGCTTGAGCATAAAAATCCACATTTACTTACTTTTCGCAACAACATGGAAAACCAAGAAAAAACTAATTTTAAATAGAATGCATAACATAATTAACGAATCCGATATTTTTACTTTTTATTAAAATTGGAGCAAATTTTTTTTTTTTATGTAGTTTGATTTAAGGGCCATACGCCCTAAGCACTTAACAATCTTAATTTTAATTCAAGCGAATAAAGCAAAGGTTTAATTAAGTTTTAGTTTGAAAAAGAAATTCAGCCCAACATTAAAGTCGTCAGAAGGTATATGCAATTTCTTCTTGCATGCTATATTCAAAAGTACACATATTATAAAATTCCTGAATCCATTTGGTCCTATAATAAATAGACTACAATTTAAATCACACAATTCACAAGAATATCTTTTGTTTTCAATCTTCTTTATCTTATCATATCATAAAAAATAGTGCAACGAACTCTAACACTTACTTAAACCAGCTTTCGTTTCCGTTAATTAAATTTTCTAAGAACTAAATAATTATCGTCTCTTTATGGTCAAGGTAATCGGAAATTATCAAACCATAAGTTCATTGGTTGACTAATTAAAAGTCGATTTATGGAAACCGCTAACATTAACTAGAAAATAATTGTAGGCACTTACATTTGTCGTGAGCTGAGTAGTTAAGGTGTGCACTTTTTCTTTTGCATCTGCGAGCTCTCTTCTTAGTTTTCGAACCTGTACAAAATATTCAATATAAATATTCATTCGTTCGTTTGCAACTAGAATTACCTAACTCTAAATTAATAAATTCTGGTCTAATTTGTTAAAATTACTTCATGAGCTTAGTTTGAGACAAATATGTTACAGATTACTTCATGTTTGGTTTGAAGCTAATGTATTACAAACAACATCGTGAATTAGTTTTGGGGCTAAATTGTTACAAACTAGCTTCCTTAGCTTAGCTTGGGGCTAACGTGTTACAGAATTTCTTAATGAGTTTAGCTTGGGGCTAGTGTGATACAAACTTACACCATGAGGTTAGTTTGGGGCTAGTGTGTAACAACTTACTTCATGAGCTTAGTTTGGGGCTAACGTGTTACAAACTTACTTCATGAGCTTAGTTTGGAGCTAATGCGTTATTAAATTTCTCAATGAGTTTAGCTTGGGGCTAATTTGTTACAAACTTACTTCATGACTTTAGCTTGGGGCTAATTTGTTACAAACTTACTTCATGACTTTAGCTTGGGGCTTATTTGTTACAAACTCACTTCATGAGTGTAGTTTGGGGCTTATTTGTTACAGACTTACTTCATGCGCTTGCCGCTCCTCAGAACCAGCGCCGGCCGCCAGAGACGAAGCAGTCGATACCAGCGATGCGGTGGAACCGTGAACTGTATAGAAAGTTTATAGTAAATACGTAGATTCATTGCTCAATATATTTTCGAGAGATTGTGATATTATTTTTCATAATTGTACTCGTATAATTAGAACTCTTTAAGGTACAAGGGTTTATTTAGGTATTTATTATTTATTAAAGTAAACACAAATATAAACCAAGGATACAATAATACTAAAATGATGGGTATGTGTCACCCCAATTACGGGTGCAAACGATATTTCTAAAAAGACAATGAAAATTGTGTTTTTAAAAAAACAATGTCTTACAGAATTTATGTTGTTCAATATAAATATAAAATAGACGACCCATATGGCGCAATGGTCACCATGCCGGACTGTCGTCCGAAGGGTCCTAAATTCGATTGCCACCGGGGCAGAAATTTGAATGATGTTTAAATGAGTTTAAATTTCTATTTTCGGTCTGGGTATTTGTGTAGTTTACTTTGTGTGTTGTCTATGACACCCACGACACAGGGAATCTAGTGTGGGGCTATGAGTGTGAAAGCGTTTATTTTATTTAAATACTAGCTGTTCCCGCGACTCCGTCCGCGTGGGAATCTAAATACGCGCGGTATTAACGTTATTGCACCATTTTTATAAGAACGGAACGTCCGTCCGATACGGATGTTTGGTAGTGTATATATATACTTTTCCGAGATAAAACGTTTCATCGTGATCGAAGCGGTATTTATTATATGTATAGAAGAATACTGCATCCCGCGTTTTCACCCGCATAATTCCGGGATCGGGCTTGGGATGGGGATAAAAAGTAGCCTATGTCCTTTCCCAAGGTTTCATCTATCACTATACCGAAATTCAGCAAAATCGGTTCAGTGGTTTAGGCGTCAAAACGTAACAGACAGACAGAGTTACTTTCACATTTATAATTAGTAGGGGTTATTAAATTTAAGGTGCAAGATAATCTTTAAATGTAGGAGCATGTAAAATTTGTTCTTTTTCAGTAATGCCACTTTTCTTTTTAACCGACGTATGTAGTTTAGTGGCACAGATTTCGGGTCGGATTCGGTATTGGTTTGATTGAAACATGTCGTTGTGAAGTGTTTAATAAAAAGGAAAAGCTACATTCGGCTATGATTTTTAATTAAAAATATTAAGCGTAATAGTGCAATCTCGCCAACGAACGTCCTAGGGAAAGAAAAATCAATCATTAATACATACACATTCTTACGGTGTGGTACAGTTATTTGTGAAAGCTTAGGAGTTTATCTCCATCATGTACTCATACATATATACATTTTATATTGTACATTGCATCCTAGATACAAGGGATGCAATGTACAATATATAATGACAGAACAAGATTTGACCAGTCTAGTCAAAATAGTAAAATTGAACCGTAATGAATTTCAGGAAATCCTTCTATAAAAAGCACAGCAGACGAACACTACGTATACTCGACGTATATAGACGTCCATATACGAGCGCGAACGATGACAAACGGTGTACTTCCACGTAATAATTTAACAGTTTAAAAAACTAAAAACACGCTTTATATCCACATCATCAGAATACATGGGCAGAATATGTTAAGATGATTGTAATGAGCCCAAACTCGATATGTTTACTAGAAGGCATTCCAAGGTTCCACCAGCCACCTTCCAATTCCAGCATCAGACAAACTCGATGGTACCATAATATTGCATTGTCATTGGTCCTTGATAAGTATGCAAAATTTCAAATCAATCCGACACCTCAAAGTGCGTCAAAATCATGTTCAAAGATTCCGTTACATACATACATAGATACAACCCAAGCTAATATAAGCGTG
>DWTF01000101.1:0-16207 GCA_018250225.1 Udranomia kikkawai
AATATTAGTTTATACAAATAATATTATAAAACTATAGGTTACTTAAGCAGTGATAGCTGTGCCGTCTTAGACTAGGCTGGGGCCCTTGGACACATAAGTTTTAGGGGCCCTTGGGCACACAAGAATTCGGGGCCCTTTTGGAATGTAAAGAAAACAAATTTGATTGATAAGTGTAATGCCCGACCATAATATTTTTATTCTAAAAATTGAGAAAAGCTCGGTCCTTCATGGCCCCCTGAGGATGGGGGCCCTTGGCACGGGCCCCGAGTGCCCTTATAGTAAGTTCGAATGCCTCAGTTAAACATGCTGGGGAAGCAACTCATTTGTAGTCAACCTAAGAAAGAACTTTGAACCTACTCTTGGGTTGGCGGTTACCACATACCACTAAGTGAACTGCATGCTCGTTTGTTACCTACATTTTATAAAAAAAAGTTTAATTATAATTTTAAAACTTCGGTAAAGGTATGCGTATATGGATGAAGGTCAGGGTTGAAATAATCCCAGTCAGTTTTTAATTAAGTGCTAAATAAACATCATAATGTTGATACGCATTGGATCCAGAAAAAATATCGTCCGTCCGTCGTTTAATAAGTTTTTTTATTGATACAGGCTAAATTAAACTGAAAATATCTGCTGTCATTGAGATTCACTCTCCACTGTTTTCATTTTGTGCGCAAAATGAAGGTTAAAAGTACTTTAACTCATTTTTTTTATCCGTACTAACTGTTACCCGCAGCTTTGCCTGAGTGAAAGGATTGAATTATTAAAATCCCTGTTGCTTACATACAATTAAAAGTAAAGAATTACTTCTTTACTTAAGAAGAAGAAATAAATTCATGAAAAAAATAAAAAAACTTAAAATAAACCAAACAAAACTAAATTAAATGTAAATTACTGTACATTGATACATTGTGTCCATTATATCATGTGTTAATCATGATTAATTATTGTATGCCCGAACAGGCTAGACCGTTCTAAACCAATTATTTTGTTTCTAACACCTTAGAAACAAAATAATTGGTATTCATATCAATCAATAATTTTTATTCATTTCAAATTCAACTCTGTAGTGTCCCAAAATAGTTTTGTATCCGAGAAAGAATCCCAACCGACTTAAAGGAAAGGTAGTTGTTTCTTTACATCGCGATATATCTATATCTGTATCTGTAAAGATATCGCTTAACATTTTGTCCCAACTTTAAAGCAGACAGAGCCGAGGGTAAACGCTAACCAACGAGGCTATTAGGGACGACACTGAACATGTAAACATCATCTTGAAATTTCCATTACAAACTCACTCGCTGAGAGCGCGTCTAACACATGTGCCAAAGCCAATCCGAAAGTTTTGACATACGGTCCAGGACTGTTGAGAAGTTTTGCTGTATATCCGTAGCGCCCACGCATTGCTGAGAGCGACGTTGGAGTGTTGTGTGATAATTATCTCAATTACAGTTATGCCAAGTTAGATGCTAGAACTAGGTAAAATAATTTAACAGATTACAAAACTAAAAACACGCTCTGTGTCCACGTCATCAAGATAAAAGACAGAATATGTTAAGACGAGCCTAAACTCGATCTGTCTTATGACAAAACAAGGTTTAACTTTTAAACCACGTTTAAACCTGGTGTTAACTTGGTTACAATAGACGAAATGACTGTTTAAACCTAGTTTAAAGTTAGACCTTGTTTTGTAATAAGACGGAATATGTTTACTAGTAGGCATTCCAAGGTTTCACCAGCCACCTTTTAATGCCATCATCAGATCAGCTCGATAACACCATAACAATGCATTGCCATTGATTTTTAATAAGTATGCGAAGTTTCAAATCAATCCGACATCTCAAAGTGCGTCAAAATCATGTTCAAAGATTCCGTAACATACATACATAAATACAACCCAAGCTAATATAAGCGTGTTAATAAGGAACTTAGAGCTTACGACTCGTGATTCAAAAAACGAGAATTAAGTGTCAAAAGACAAGAATCAGTAAGTCAGCCAGTCAGAACAGGGAGATTCACGAAGAACACAGGAAGAACCAAGAATCAAATATTTTTAATTCACTATATTATATGGAGGTATTTTTATTATCGACGTCCTATATTATGTCCGTTGGTTTTTAACGCACTTTTAACTCCAGTAATTGGCTCTTCTTGGCTGTTCTGATTGATTCTTGACTGTTATTGCATTTTCAAGTACACAAGAATTCTACATTAAAAAAATACATTGTTAGAACATAATGTTATACAATAGTCGTTACTCTATCTTAAAAACCATTTTAGGAATTAGTTAATTGACAAGGAATAAGATAAATGTGTACCTGCGTCGTCCGATGTAACCCCGCTGATGACTAATTCGATGCGTTTCTTGTCTATTGAGTTGCGTAAGTTGAACTGCAAAATAATTTATCTATTAATATCGTCAATTTTTATATAACAACTTTATCATCGTGTTCATTGTTTTAAAATGTAAAACCAATGAACACAAATGTATGCTTAGAACAGAATTCATGGGAAGTATTAAAATTGAATAAATATAAGTTTCCAATAAGAATATTCAGTAATTGTTTGAACTTCTTTTTCAAACAATTACCACAATTTACGTGATAATTGCTTTACCTATATGTTGTACGTCAAAGATAAACACAGAACGATAACGATAATCGTAACGTATATATAAAAAATATTTTGAGATAGATCCGTTCTAATTCGAGTATAAAAAGTTAGCACTGTTTTGGTTATAATTCTTGAATCTATATAAAGTGCGTGAGATGAAAATTCAGGATTCACAGTTAAACTGTAGCTGTTAATATAGAAAAATACTAAAACAAATTAAACTAGTAAAATATACGTGTTGTAATGTATCTAAACAATTAGAATTGAATGGTGTTAACGCTTTGGTAAATACTTGAACAGCAGAATAAACATGGGAAATCCAACATAAAAGAAAAAAAGGAAACCCGTAGAAAAAAATAAGAAAAACAATTAAAGAGTTTTAGCAATATTTCAACTCCTTAGATCAAAATGTATCATATTCTATCGCGATACCTAACCATTTGTATCATTACCATTATTAATATTACCCCTACAACAGTTTCTCACAATATATAATAACCATATCTACCTCAGCTTCTATAATTATACAACTACCTAGAAAGTAAGAAAGAGTTATCCATATCTAAAAATAAATTTTAGAACCGAAGAAGAAACATTGAATCAGCAACAAAATTGTAGGAGCCGAAGAAGAAGAATCATTGGTATTTTTTCTTATTTCTTTCTTCTCTTGTCTCTACTGTACTTTCGCCTGTGCCGCTTTCATAGTTTTCTGCACTTCCTTAAGATTGACTGGTAGATAATGCTCTTTAACGTTAAGCCCGCCGTTTGTACAACTTTAATGTTGGTCAAAAAAGAATAAATAAACAAAATCAGCAACAAAATTGTAAGAACCAATGAAGAAAAATTAAACCAGCATAAAATGCAAGTAGACCATGATACTAACCCGTCCTAACGGCACGAGAGGCTGTCCATCCCTGTACCAGGTGACGGTGGGCTCTGGTCTGCCGGTGGCGGTGCAGTTGAAGCGCACGGTGCTGGCGCGAAGAGCCTCCTTCGACGACGGTGGTAGCGTTATCTTGACTGCTTCCGTCAGTGTTACGTTGAACGACTGAAAATTAAGAGTTACTATTAAGTGAAGTTTTTTTTATTATTATTTTGAGGTAGCAAACAAGCATACAGTCCACCTGATAGTGAGTGGTCAAACTAAGACAGGATCGAAGGTCTTTCTTAGGTCAACAACAAATGCGTGGCTACCTTAAGTGAAGTGATTGAAGGTGTTGGTGAAAGTGGTTAATACCTTTACGGTTACGGTTCAACTCCGGAGGCACCACCGTCACACCTACCTCTGCTTATAACAATATTGTTCGTGCTGCTGTGTTCTGATGGAACGCTTCGGTTAAATGTCTCCTTTAAACCACAACATAAATCCAGCCAACCACAACATAAGACAGAAAAATGGCGATGGCACCTCCGGGGTTGAACCACAAACTATTCTACCGATTTTAAATATGTATAGACTAAACAGTAAGTGAATGAATAAAATAGTGTTGGTTTAAATGGTTTGCGTAATTTAAACAATGTATTCGTATGCAGCGTCGGAATTGACCACCTGTTTATAACAGCCAATGATAGAACTTAACGCACGCTTTCGTTTTCCGAAGGACAGGATAATTTTCTACGATGTAAGCAGATAATTCGCGGTTTTATAAATAGGTAGCTGATATAACTCTCGGCAGTACCTACATTTTTTACGATACAATATATCTAACAAAATCTACATCATATATTTCTACGACGAAGACAAATCAGTAATTGTTTTCTAATTAATTTGAACGTTCGTCCCATTTATCGCGTTGTAATGAATCACAGAACACGAAACACGTGTAGGCATTAAAATTTGTAGCGCAATTATCTTGAAATTCTGATGATACGACTCCATTTACTTTTAATGAGGAAGCTTCGGGCGAAGATTATGCTGGCACAATGTAAAGGCGGCAGCGATTAACTTAATGGTATTGCAATTATTTACAATGCATAATTATTTTGGAACTTCTTTGCACAACTTTGTTTTTTAAGCTTCCATTAACGATAAAAATGTATTCGACTGCATTCAACATTTTTTTTATGATTTTGAGGTAACAAATAGCATGCAGTCCACCTGATGGTAAGTGGTCACTGCCGCCCATGGACATCTGTAGTCAACCTAAGGCAGGATTGAAGTTCTTTCTTAGGTCAACTTCAAATACATTGCTACCTGACCACACCCTTCAAACCCGAACACAGCAGCACAAACATTGCCGTCATAAGGCAAAAGTAGGTGAGGCGGTGGTGCCTCCGGAGTCGAACTGTAAAAGATTCTAACACGTTCATTGCATTCAACATAATACTCCCAAATTGTATCATAATTAAATGATCCTTTCTATTAATGATGCACCTTAAGACATATTATAAATATCGCACATCACATCCATTGTAGCTACTGACAAAGAGATTCCCTAACAATTCCGCTACAAAGAAGTCTCGCTTACGCTGTTAAATTACGCATTTTTAAACACCCTGTAATGTAAAGTAAGTGGAGTTTCTATATTTTCCTGTACTGAGTTTATTCCGCGGAAGAGAATTTCAGCATCTTAAGAACATTGTATAATCTTTCTACGTTAAGCCGAACGCTTAAACAGAATTGGGGTCTAATTTTCTTTTATTTCCCTAAAGACATTATGTTAATTACAAGACCCGAAGCACGTAATACGGTTTCACAATTTCATTATACAGTGTGTTTCTTCTAGCGATTTCTGTGATACCCTTGGAGAAAATTACGACAGGAAGTGATAACAATTAAAATAATTATTAATTACATACGCGACGAGAATCACGTATTGATACGATTGATATAAATTTTGCGAGTTTCAGATAACCATACCATAACAATAACCTATATCTTATAGGGATTTGTCTGCATTACCTACGTATGAATATCTATGCGAAGTACAACATATTTACGAGTCATTGGTGCTGTTTGTGAATAAGCATGCGTCATTACGTCATACACGTAGTAAACTCACGGTAAATAAATATATAATAAGTAACTAGAAATAAGTAACTATAATTTACACATATGGCGTCATGGTCGCTATGCCGGACCGGCGAAAGTCGTGGTTCAGAATTAGGTTTCCAATATATTAAGCCAAACTAACATTACAAAAACACACGTTTTTTTTGTATTTTTGACAAGTATATTCAATTCGCTTAAAGAAGTGTGAATAAAAAAATTGTGACTGAGAAGCGTTAAAAATATATACAAGCAGTAATTAATCTTTACCTTTACTAGATCACTGCGACCTTCCACAGAGCATGCGTAAAGTCCTTCCTGGTCGTACTCCAGATTGGATAGTATTATGACCTCATCCGTGTATTCGAGCTCGCTTGTCCTCGTATCACCAGGTGGAGTCAGCGTCCATATAAGCTAAAACAAGTAAAATAATACATGTAAGAATATTTCTACACTACACTGATGTTATTTTACCTTTTTATAATTCACATCCTGGCAGATATGGTAACATTGGAATATTTCGATTTTTTTTTGTTATGACTTTAAGATAGCAAACGAGCATGCAATCCACCCGATGATAAGTGGTTACTGCCGCCCATGGACATCTGTAGTTAACCTACAGAAATCTTATTTAATGCTCAATTTTAGTGACAAAAGCAGTCTAACCCGAAAGTCTTTCTCTATCCTAAAACGATGTGAATAAATCACAAATTTCCCGAGAAAAGAAGAACACTTACCTTAGGTCTAGGCCAGCCTAACACAGGACACGACAGCACAACCTTGCTGCCTCTTGCTGCAGTGATGTTTCCTTCGTGATGTGTGTCCAGGAACTCTGCGTCTCGACTCTGGGACTCTTCCACGAGAAGAGTCCCGGCGTGGCTGGTCGGCACACGGTTCAAGTAAGGATTTGATGCTTTGCATCTGTAAGAAATCATACAAAACGTTTATTTTCATAGATACAATAGTATATATTGCTTGTACGTAAAATCTGAAAGCAGCAAGATTTTGGTATAACTGGTACTACTATCACTATTTCATAAAAAAATAGGACAAAGTTGCTTTTTTTATTCGAAGAACGTAGAAGAAGGTAAAGTCGGTTAATCTTATTTCTGAGACTAAACAGTACTGATAAAAATGTTAACAAACAGCTAAACGTCTGTAACCGATGTCAGGCAAAGGGCCCTTGTTTTCGGACATAGGTACTTATGTTTTCGGATTCGATCGGAACCAAACCAAAACAAACTACATAAAACCAACATTTTCTTTAATTTTTTATGGATAAGTATGCACATTTGAATTTTAGTGTATTCTTTATATTAAAATACTACATCCTAGATCTCTATCATAACAAGTCTCTTGTAAATATAATATGTTTTTAATATTTACCTGTACATTCCAGTATCTCCTTCTTTTACATCAGTAATTATCAACTCATTTGCATGCACATGATACCTGAAAAGATAAATTATGTGTTTTACAAATTGAACATGACTTTATCGGAGTTTCTTTAACATTAAATTACAAATAACTTTAACTTTCCTTTCGTTACAGCCTAAAGGCATCTCATTGAATGTTATCCAAGAATGTTTACAATTATAAGAATAGAATACTTTGACATATTTAAGTAGATTAACTTCTGAGATCTTCTTAGATCTAAAACATGCTGAATAACTACTTGTTAATACATAATTCATTACGGACCTTGGAAATATTTTTATAAACGTAAATTTGTACACAAATCAAGTTATATGAACCTTTCAGCTCACGAGCTGCTTAAGAACCTATAGTCTGTAGCGACAATACAGAAACCATAACTGCAGCTTACCTAGTATCTTGTGGTAAGGGAGCCCCATCTCTCTCCCAGGAGATGGCAGCGGGCGGCCCGGAGTTGATCCCGCAGGTCAACACCGCCGGCTCGCCACTCCTGACAGTTTTGTTTCCCGGATGAACCGAGAACTGCCTATCCATATCTGAAAGAGACATCTGACAGTTGGAATATGTGAGAGCTTACCTAGACTTATATGTACTAGAGTTTAATGAATAAGCTGTTTATATAAAAACAGCTAAAGTAGCCGAAGTTTAAGTGTCTTTGCTAAGATTATATCTTAGCATTAACATTTTTCTATTAACTGCTGATATTAAATAATTGTTTATTTAGAAGTCTTCTTTGCTCTATTATAATAATATGATTTATCTTATAATATACGTGATAAACTTTTGCGCGTTTTCTACTTAGTAAACTGTAAGCCAACCAAACTTAGTATTATCAGGATCAAACATGACCATAAAATCAATTTTGTTACTAGAAGTCTATCGGAAAACCTCACTGGCATAACTCTCTGGTAAAATTAATCATATATCATATCGTTTGGCTCCAATATTCCGCAGAATCTTGATATTAATCTTGTGAATGATTGATTGCCAACAAAATCGGCAGCCACAAGACTTAGAGTAGCTATTGGGCTATAGTAAATAGATAAAACAGTTCTGAGTTCTGTTGATAGTTATTATTAGCTTACTAAGTAGGGGCATTCAAGGATACCTATCCCAATAAATATAATGTACCATTATATTTCTAAAAAGGACATGTGGTGTATATAATTGCGCTAACAAACGGTATATAATAGAGTACTGAGCATCATTGTACTTATTTGCCATTTGAAACCAATCGGACGATATTAAGTATATCGTCCGATTGGTTTCAAACTGACTGAACAAGCAATTAAGTAAAACAGGGCATCGAAATGTTGTGGGTTGTAAACCAAACGAAAACTACTCGTAGGTACTTAAAATTTACGTTCACTCTGGACCTCAGTCTTCTCAATAACTAACGCGTAAGGTGGAATATACCACTATGGTATTCCATTTCAAACAGGAAAACATACGGAAGCGAACGAAAGTTTTGTTTTACCCAATCAAAATCATTGAATTCACGCATTTATACATATTGCAAAGCATTTCAACGTATTACAATCATTGAATACTTAAAACATCGGCAGTGAAAGCGAATATCGTGTTACAAATTAGTATACTTCACTCCCTAAACATTAGCATAATCTCACCAGTATTTTTCTTTCCGAGGATTATTATTAATGACGCGTCGTTTGCACAGAATATTCGGCAGAAACTTGATATTAATCTTTTGAATGATTGATTGCCAGAACGATATCGACAGCGACGAAGCTCGAGAAATGATCAACGTTTTTGGGGCAGAGCTGATCTAACTACCGATGTATGTAGCTGGGTACGTATTACATGTCAATCAACAAGCCACTAAGTTATGTTATCAAGTATGTCAAATTCCGAGGCTTTGGGAGACACGGAAAAGTTATACTGCCAATATTCGTCGTTAGATCTTACTAAGGATTTTTTTATATTGAAGAGGCAGGCGGGCCACCTGTAAAAAGTCACTGCTATCTATGGACATTTGTAACACAAATGGCCAATGCTTCGTCGACCTTTAGGAGAGCTTTCTTCGCGCCTTGTTGAAGAGCCCCATGTTGTAGCGCTCAGGTGCAAGGGAGAAAATCTTTATTATTAAAGCTAAAAACATTATAAAAATATTATCGATTTATCAAAACACATACCTTTATGGAAACCGGTACGTAAAAACCGTTTGTAATTTCAATTGAAAAAATAGATACTTTAGCGAGATGTCGCATGAAACAGAATAATATCATACGTATTCCTTGTCCTCAGTATAAATGTATTTTTGTCTGATTTCATAACAAAAGGGTATTGCGTGTATTTAAAAAAGGAGATGTTCTTTCTCAACGTCCTTGGGTACTTTAATATCCTCTCTTCGAAGAAGTTGGCTGGCTCATACTATTTACACAAAATTACGTATACATAGAAAACAAACTTTGTTTTGGCAAGCCAGCCCCGAGAAGCTAGGAGCTCTGCAAATAATGATGAATGTTATTATTCCAACCTTGTACTTCTTACTAGATTTTCGTAGCGCGTATATGTCCGTGTTTTACATTTACTATGCACACTTCTTCACAGAAGAGAGACCTATTTCTATGCTTTTACTTCGTCTATACTTTTTAAATACCATGTCCTGATTGTGCGATTCGCCATCGCTGAGGGTCAACAGCTAGAGGTGTAATTCTTTTCATAACGTGAATATACTAAGAAATGTATGCTCAATAAGGTGAAATACGAAAAAGAAATAGAAATATTACTGTCATATTTGGACTATACATGCAAAGTTGCTAGTAGCATAAAAACAGCAGAACGTACCTACGCATTAATTCCATTCCTTCTGCTGTTCTTGCTTGGAATAATATTTTCTACGGTATACACTTAAAAAAAAAATCAAAATTTCATACAATCGATATAATCTTTTAATGAAAACATTTAAATAAAGCCGTTCATACGCTGGATACACCATCTATTGGTCGATAAGATATTAACCGTATGTAGCAGACAAATTAAACCATTGCGGTACTTAATCGGTTTAATTAGGAGTAATTAATTGATGTAGTCTACTTCTTGGTAAATGATAATGAAGAAACAATAAGCATTACAGTATGTATATGGGAAAATCACATGATTATCGTACTCAATAATGCTTAGATGGAAAAAGCAATAATTTTTAATGGCATTAATTAGATAAACGTTACGTTCTTCGGGGTGTGATAGACAATGCTGTGATTGGATGAACTTCGCGCTATAGTTCTTTTGGTGTAATGAAGTAACAAAAATGTCGCCTATAGAAAAACCACCACCACAGCACATAAAGACAATGTTTTACGTTTATCTTAGAATACAGGTAAGAGAACTAATGATATATTCAGAATCCACGTCGGCCAATAATGTGTTATCATTTCCGTTCTCGGCGGTTTTTCTATTATAGAAAATATGATGCATAAAATGATGCATACTTTTATAATATTAGTAGGGATTATTGATGAGGATGGTCTGTCACGATACTTTATGTGACAGACCAAATTCCACGCGGACGAAGTCGCGGGCAAAAGCTAGTACTTTATAAATGGCTTACACACATGTAATATTTCTAGATAGCTCAAATAGCTTTAAATGTAATATTTGAGATATTAGTACTACTAGTCGGGCTATCCTGAAATATTAAAACCATCGAACAACACAAACACATAATTTTATATTAAATACTAGTAGGTAACTATAATAAGGAGTTATATAATAGTTATACACCGTACTCTTGTCTTATGAAAGATGCGAAGTATTCATGCTTTACGCACATTATTATATCAACATCGATTACTATCAAACCTTGCTAATTGTTTCAGACAGGCGTTCGATCATTGATATACGTCCATTAATATGGAAATTGTTGAATATTTCGAAATAAAATCACCTCAACCGTTCTTTTTTTAAATATAATTCATGACTGTCACCACTGCATTTACAATGTTAAATTGAAATTCGGATGTCCATTAGGTGGTACTGATAATATCTAAATTTCAAGGCAATTTGAATTCAAAATCCATTATTTCTCAAGATAATGTCTTAAACACTGCATAATGTAAAACAGAACGTGTATGTTAAACAAAGTAAATACCCGACACATTATACGGAAAACTACAACCAAACTGCAAACTAATCACACTGCGGTCGTAAATGAAGAATAAAAATCCGCGGCAGAACAAAGAAGGTAAAAGAGAACAGAAAAGCGTCAGCAACGAATGCACAAAGCAACAGAGCTTTTTAAAAAACAAAAAGACTTGCTTTAGTGTCACACAATAGTTTTTTTCCAAACTTCGGTCAATGACCGAGCTTTTCAAGTTGATTTTTAATTAGTTCATTTAAATAAATTATAGTGAGAATTTTTCGCTTCTTTATTTCTTTCTTCTTTCGAAAAAAGATAAGTCTGTTGTTTTATGTTTTCAAATCACATAGAGTTATGATATTTTCAGTTTAAGTTACATTAAACTTATTTATAATACTTTATTTTCATTATCATACAATTTATTTAAAGCAAAACAGTCTTGAACATTTAATCACACAGTTTTGCTTCAAATTAATTGTTCAACTCACTCAAACTTTTCATTAAGAAGAATATTTTTTTATTTTACTTGACGAACTGCCACAATAATTCAAAGGGTTGAACGTACATGAACAATTAAGTTGAATTAGACGGACAATTTCACATCGAGCACGACCCTTGGAAACACAATAGAGAAAAACGAACCAGCGAAACAAGTGGGACAGGGAAACAGACAAAAATATTCCTTAATTTATAGTTTTCGCTTTATCAAGAGCACTCTCAAGTTTGAGCGAGGGAAGCGTTACTGGGCAATATTTTCGGACAATACACAGGAGATATTTCGCGACAGATATGTAACAAAAGATGATAAATATGAAGGATACGGAACATAAAGGGCGGTCGTTTATTGCGACCAGCGTACACTATGATTTATTATTGTCTCTAACAGATTCGGGATACTGATGGAGGTCGTGATAGCGGACGAATTTGCGGATGACAACGGCAGAATTCGGTACGGAATGTGGATAATTTTGCTCGATAGATTTTCCTTTCGAGTTGTTTTCGTGGTGATTTGTTACAGGAGTTTTATTGGAACCGACATGTTAAACGTACCTATACCGAAAACACGGCAAAGTTCCGTGATTCTTGTGTCCATAAAGATAGCGAAGTATAATCAAATAAAATACTAGAGATAGAAAACTAATATAAAAACCTGTAATACTCTTACCGCAGCAACCTGTATAATTGGTACGATCATCAGAATGCAACCAGTAATTGAAAATCTTACATAGCTGGTAGTATAATTTAATACGCTTCAATGCTTTTGAGATCATGTTCAGGAATTATCAATCAATATATAACTTACTTCTGGCTCTCGTAAAGAGTGTGGTAAGGGAGACATATTATCCGAGGATTTCCAACTTAGGATTTCCAACCCCGCGAGTGTGGCAACGCATTTGAGCCGCTAAGAAAGGACTTCGATTCTGTCTTGATTTGATTACATGTCCATGGGCGGCAGTGACTTACCTATGTCGTACGCTCGTTTGCTACGTCAATGTTATTAAAATAACTCTGGTTCAAAGCCTACACTCAAGCAAGTTTGTGCAAGCTCCGTAATCCAAGTTCCGAGCGATTTACTACGGACGGACAATATTATTGATATTGCGCGCCGATCCGCCGGTGGAGCGTGTAACTGCGTCACGGGGCGTGGGTCCAGCTCCGTCCACATTGTGGAAGGTTGCCATTGAAATGTATACATTTCAATAGGTAAGTTGTAAATAATTTTGCTTGAAATTTTTTGTTATGACGATGCCCGCTGTGATAGCAGGTCAGCGATCAGACGATATGCCGTGAGACAGTGCTTGTATTTTTTTCTTAAATATGGCTATGAATTACGTAATATCATACGGATCATCATAATTCTTGTGACAAAATCGGTAGATCATAAAAAAGTCTTGTTAGTCACCAACCGCTAATTCTTGAATCAAATTACCAGAATTTCATAAAATCTGCCAAATACGATTAAGTCTAGTCCGGTTGAACTACGGAGTGATCACCGATCGACGATGGTCGGATCGTAATCGGATCTACAGTGTGACTGGAGCCTACATCATAAAAACATAGTTCATGCATCGATGCGTCCGTTTTGTAAAACAATGTAGAGTGCTTTAATGAGCGGATGAGTGGCGCCAGGGCACGGAAATGGGCTCTGGTGCCTACTTACTAAAAGAAAAGATTGGTCTAAGAATTAGCTATAGCGCTATGGCATAGAATCCTTAGCGACAATCCTTTCAAATCACAATAAACTTATTATCACTTACTGTTTTAATTCTTCAATTTCAAAATCCACCAAGGTTCTAGGATTTTAGCACATTTATAGTTGCATATTGATAGAATTCTCAGAAAACTTTGTTTGTTTTTATTTTAGTATTCACCACATTCATCTGTATGTTTCTGAAACAACACTTGTCACAATTTTGACTAGATAACAGACCAGAGTGTATAGGACACGAACATACGTAAATTTTATTAACTAAACACGTTCTCCAGAGCATAGTTTGCACGTCCCCTCTTATACGCACGTGTTATGTAGAATTTCCTTCCTTCCTAGGTAATCCCAAAGCGCTCTCACTATACATACATATATTCAACTACGTGTTATAAAAAGAGTGAAAACTCTTGAAGCCTGGATGACTATGTATCTTCTTCCTGAATGTTATAGTCTTGTTTTTATTCTAATAGAGCACAGCACTGTTCTAATTGATATACTGATACTACAAAGCCAAGGTCGTTCCGCATAACTATGTAGAGCTATTGATTACACATTCTGTGACAGTGACTGCGACTATTCGGGCTCCACAAAACCGAATACCCACGTTATTGCTATAAATCGTAGCGACATGTTGAGTTGAGTGAAATATTTTATTGTAGCGCATTTTCGCGCACAGAAAGCTTAATTGGAAAAATGTTATTTAATTTAAAGAATATTTGTTAATTAAACACACCAAGTGTGATTATTTTCCGAGGTATAAATCATTTGCCTTATTTATTTCGTAGAAGTTAACCTAGAGACGTTAACCTAGAGACAAAACAAAACTTTACTTAAGATCTTTAAGATAATTATAAGAGCTAATTAGACTTATAGATAGGTAAGGAAAACTCATTACCGCTAATCTTCTACCACCTACAAATCTCACAAGAATGCGTGAGATGAAAGTAAAACAATCATTTATAAGAGTGCTCGTAAAGGATGGGGAGGATTGGAACATTTTGGGACTAAAGTAGGCGATATACGAGTACTTCTCTGTCTGCTGATCTCTCTCTCTCTCTCTCTCTCTACCAAACAAACACACAAAAAAGGATTTTCACATCATAATATTAGTTATAGTTATCCATAAATCTATACTTCGGTATGCCTTTTCACTTTAGAAAACATAACATTTTTAAGAATTCAAAGTCATGTATTCAAAAATTGTCTGTAAAGTGGCAAAGTTCGTACTTACCTTGGTATGAAATATTTTTAAGTTATGGCTTGGACACATTTTATATGATAGAGGATTTTTGTATGAATCTTTATCACACGCACTCACTAACTCATACGAGAATTTGATAAGGAAAAATATACTAAAACGCGCAAAGCTAATCCATTAGATCATATCGTAACAAATTTGGTAGAGAAGCAACTTGAAATATTACCGTATTTGTCTTGCGTAGGATGTCTCTTGATATAGATGTACGTTAATAAATAACAAACCAACACAGATGTTTGATTAAATTCTCGTATATCCACAATGATAATAAAATGCAATTATTAGAGCACCAATTTAACGATTGAAATAGCATGAACTTCAATATAGCAATACAGCAAGGCCAACTACGGAGCTCTATGGCCAAATTCATAATATACCAAGTAGAAGATGATTATTATATGTATCTTTATTTCGACTCTATTTTGATGATTACATGCGACAAATGTTAATAGCTTTAACATGACTCTCATAAAATATGTATGTATTTATTTTGATGTCTAACGACAATACTTAAAATAACCATTTTTATATGTGAAATGTAGTATTTATAAATTGAGAATTTTTTTAGTACCGAAGTATTTCCACCTTGTAGATAGATTTTATTATCATATACATATTTTTGCATATTATGGTATGATACTGTATTTTTATATACGTAACACATTGATTACAACTATCAAAACATAACAACCAATTTTGTTGATATCCACAGGTGACAATTAATAATTAAAAGCTATTCTTTTGTAATCAAACTAAGAATCTTTATAGAATCTGTGCAAGTGCAGTGCAATTCTACAAATGTATTATAACCAAGTTTTAACACCAATAACTTGTAATACTAGCTGTATAATTTTCCTACTTCGTCTACTATTAACTACATAGTTATAGGCATACTTATAATTATAGGACTACACAGGCAGCCAAGAGTGCAAGCACTTATGTTCTCTGTGAGTATCGACTTAAGAACATGCAGTCCATCTTATGTTAAATGGTCTCTGACACCCTTGGAGTCTGTGATCAACTTCAAATAGAACAACATGCTTCTTTAATCATATTGTTATACATAATTGCTGTATGCAACATAATCATTAACAATTCAATGTTAATAATTATGTTATTATGTGTTTGAGGCTAAACTTTTGTAATTAGTTAATTAATATTTAAGCCTCCACGTAAAATTTATTATTTAAATCATTTCTTAAGCTTCCAAGTATGACAAGTTATTTAACTGTTTCTTAAAGCCTCCACGTATAACTAGTTATTTAAAAGTTTCTAAGTGATAATTCGTTATTTGACCAAAAATTTATTATTAAAATTGCAACTAAAATAGTTAATCAATAATACTTAAGCTTCCAAGTATAAATAGTTATCATTATTTAAGCTAAGTGTAATTAGTTATTAGATAAAAGTTATTGTATATTGAAACCCACGGTATCTCGGCTGGTTGTCGGAAACCGGATCGGACGCCACCAGCGCACATAGCGCCACCAGAGCACACCACCGCAACATCTGGAATGAGAGAAATCAAGTAATCTATACATATAATAAAACTGTAACTGATCGCTGTCTGTACATGGCAAAAATATTTAAAAATTCATAATGGGG